>CAJQUW010013584.1:0-32007 GCA_907163375.1 Prostheceraeus crozeri | reverse complement strand
TTTTTTCAGGAAATAGAGGGTTTGAAACATTGATAATGCTCATCATGGGAAGCCACAAAGCGTCGATGTTTGCTTGTTACTTTATTTTTGGATATCATAAGGCCTTTCGGGCGTCACAGTTCCTAAATTCAAACAAATTTGCTGATCGAATTTCATGACATCCTCCTAGGACTTGATGTAAAGTACAATTTAGAACATTTCTGCGTCAAGAGGTCATTTTTGAAAATTTTGGACACTAAGTCTCTTGCCGATTCACCGACGACCTCTCTACTGCATTTAAATGGGATAATATTTCAATTTTCTCACTTCCTGCCTTGTGAGATATAAAGTGAAGTATTTTAAAAACAATTCATTGATTTCATTCTCACTCACAAACAACAGGATCTTACCACTTGTAGATATTTATTTTCACAGAGAAGCAGACAGCAACAGCTAGCAGACGTGAAATGAAATGCAGTCGGAAGACGCACAATGAACAGATAAGAGATAAGCTGAGACCGTCTACACGCTATTGGATCCTCAAGTATTATCAGCTAGCAATGAATACAAGGCCGCAATCAGTTTCTCTTGAAGTCAGATGACCATCAACAATCCCTCTCCATCCGGATTTGAAGGTGCATTGTTGATGTCATGGAAAGATTTTAAATGGAATCTTCCATTAGCGATTAGAATTCATGATTGAAGAGAGATAAATCGTTCATTGTGAGTGCAATGATTCGATGACAGCAATCAATTCATTGCAGCTACTCGATGACAGCAGTCAATTCATTGCAGCTATTAGTAGTATAGGGTATGATATCCGGCGCAACGCTTCGATGAAAAAATGAAAATGAAATTACTAATGCAGAATAGGGTCCTCCCGAAATTCATAAAATGTAAAATAGAGCCCATCCCGAAATTCATAAAATGAGAAATGAGAATTACAAAATGAAAATAGGATACTCCCTAAATTCATAAGATGAAATTACAAATACATATTAGCAACATCAATAGTTGCAAGACAAGAATGCTCATTGTATTAAAATATTTGCTTAAAAAATTGAAAATGAAAATGAAAAAACAAAAGAACCATCAGCCCCTTTATATCCTTCATTATCATATGAAATGGATATAGCAAAACACAAAGATAGAGTCAGATATATGAAAGATAAGGAATCGCAACTATTGTTAAGATTAGAACATTATGATAAATTAAGAAAGAGATGGGTTAAAGTTAAGAATGCAACACAAGGTATTGGAATATTTTTAACAATAAGTTTAGGAGTATTTACAATTATAATAACTTCAGGTGTTTTAGTAATTCCAGTAGTTGCTACAGCTTACAGTACAGGTTTTTTTGTAACTTCAACTGCAATAATTTTAGAAAAATCTTTAGTATCAAAGAAACAAAAATCATTAAAAAGGAAATATCGACATGTCAAAGAAGTATATGATAAACTACATTACTACTTTCAAAGAGTGTGTGATGATAATGTCATCACGTTAGATGAGATTGAAAAATTTGATCAAATAGCTAGAGAAGCAACTAAAATTCCTGTTAAATCTCATGACAAAGTAGACAATGAAGCCTTTTTAGAAGAAGTAAGAACTTTATTAAAAACGTTAGAACAAAGTTCGACTGGCAAAGCTTGACTAGAACGAAAATAAGTTGTTCAGTAAAATGTCTTTGTTGTATCTCTATGCTACCACAAAACTCAAATATTATATTATAAATAATGAATAGAAATGAGGCTAAAATAAAACAACTAGAAGAATTAATAAAACAGAAAAATATTATGAAGAAAAAACATAGACAGAATAGAATGATGAAAGTTGGAATACAATCTATTTTAAAGGAAAATATAGAAATAAAAAAAGAAATAAAATCTGATCTTGAAAATAATATTGAACTATTTGAAGATCCTGCGAAAAATAAACAAATTGTAGCTGTAACTGGCAATATACCGGATATAAGCAATCCAGCACAGAAGGCGTTGTTAGATGATTTTGGATTATTATTATTATTAGTAGTAGTAGTAGGTAGCAAGAAGCGTCGCCCAACTAATGGTCGACGCATGTCGCTCACTCTAACCCGGCCTTAGTCACCAAAATCTTCCATGTCAAGCAAGAGTCGAGCTGATGGCACCAGATATATTTCGCCACGTAAGGCTTCGTCTGTGGTGTTATACGAACTGAATACACAATCGGATAGATGGACAATTCATACGAGACTCAGGCTGACAGAGAAATGTTCACAATGCTTCGTGTGTTTCTTGATTATGACGTAGTCATCGCATATGACATGACAAGGTGCAGTATTGCTTTTGACATAGATATGCAAGAGACACAAGCGATTGACATGAATGCAAATAAAGAATGAAATGATAAATGACAATGAAATATAATAAAACAGTCAGTGACTCAACAGTAAAAGTTTGTAAAACTAAAATACAATGACATAGCAAAATGCCATATAAATAAAGTGCACCAAAGGAGAGATGTGAGCATGAAGAACAATAGAAAGAAGAACATAACAAACATCAGACAAAAAATTATGCCAAAGATTGAAGAGTCTGGCGGTTGCACATGTACGAGTACACTGCTACATCAAAAAGAGGTAAAAGTAAATGCAAATATGTACGAATTAAATGAGACATAACAGCGACAGTATAAGAGGATAACAAATCATAAAATGATAAATGTCGAAGGCAAATGTAAATACAAACCAGTGAAGGGATCAAACCAGTGATATTCATCACTCGCCTTGTCATTCGTCGTATTACAGTTCTGGTGGTACCTTGGGATCTCCATATCGGACATACCTCATGGCAGGTATTGGCAAAGTCCTCCTCGGTTGACGAATATGTAGCCCATCTAAGTAGCTGTGAATAGACCACGCCGTTATATACGTGAGGAGCGTGATGCGATTTCCGTGGCAGAAGATTGTGAGCGACAGTGTCCTTGAAGAAAACACGGTGGCAAAGTTTGGTATTATCAATGAGAGAGCGATAGATAGTTAAATCCAGGAAGCTAATGTGGTCGCTGTGGTGAGTCATCTCAATCTGGATGTTGGGGTCTCGAGCATTGAGGTGTTGGTGAAAACTGGACAATGACTCTAACCCGTGGGGCCACACTGCAAAGATGTCATCTTGGTATCGGACCCAGATCGTAGGCAGTAGAGTTGAAGATGAGAGTGCTTCGCTTTCCCATTGGCCCATGTAGATGGTAGCAAAGGAACCACCAAATGCCTTGCCCATAGCCACGCCGGAGACTTGGAGAAAGAAGTCATCGTAGAAGCGGAAATCATTGCGTTCTAAACATAGTCGAAGTAGTTGGAGAACCTGCTCATCAGGACGTGAGGAATCTGGTGTACGATTGAAGGCCTCTTGAACCCGCCGTACACCTTCGCCGATTGGGATATTAGTATACAAGGCTTTCACATCGAAAGAACAAAGAATACTGTCAGCTGGAATAATTTGACGTCGGAGTATGGCAATGAGATGGCGCGTGTCGAGTAAAAAACTCGGTAGATGGCGTGACAGTGGAAAGAGGTAAAACTCAACGAAGCGTGCGACGTTACTCATTTCGGTATTTACATCGGACACGATCGGTCTACCTGGAGGAATATTCGGAGATGGCCATGAAGACTTGTGGAGCTTGGGGAGTAAGTTGAATTGTCGCTCATTATGATTCAGCGGTACTGAGAGGAACTTGAGCTCTTTCCTCGTGATGAAATTACTTGAGACAAGGTTGGAGAGTACGTTGGTAAGTAAAGGAGCACTATCTTGGAGTGGTTCGTCAATGCTGTGGTAAAACACTTCATCAGATAGCTGTCTCAGACCCTCAGTGATGTGGTCAGTCCTGTCCATAAGGACCCATCTACCGCCTTTGTCCGCTTGGCGAATGACAATATCTTGGTTGGACTTCAGAGCTTGTAGGCAATGTTTTTCACTATCAGATAAATTGTCATCGGAGAAGCAGGAGTGGTCATTGAAGAGACATCCACGCGTAGCAGACAGTATTCTCTGTGAAAGTGAGTGTATATGAGATGGGACACGGCCCCGTGGGGGCCATCTCGTGGACAGAACTTTCCCAAAGCGACAGACACTGAAGTTGTGACAATTCAGAGTGGTTGATCTCCAGTGAAGCTTTCGGACAAACTCCACCACCCCATGGAAGGCTTGAGCGTGATTGCATTGCGTGGGAGTAGGTATGAACTTTGGAGGATGAGATAAAAGTTGAAGAAGTGGGTAGGAAGTTAAGCACTTTGAGGATAAGTTGACTGTTGAGCTGAGGAGGTGGGGCGTAAGCCTCCCATAAGTCAGTTTAAATGTAGTAATACATGTATATCTTTATTGAAGTCTTACATATCAGGAATCGGTAAGAGCTTTTACAAAGAAAATTAAAGCGCGTCGCTGTCTGAAGGTCACAATAAGTCATAGGGTTGAATGATGCACGGAAGCACGTCACACAGCACTGCAGAAAGATGTTGGAGAAGGTAAAGCAGGAGATAGCGCGCAGGAAATATGATGCAGACAAGGTGTAATGTACAAAGGAAATGTCGCTGGGTTTGAGACGATGACTAAGCGAGTGATAATGGCGAGCGATAGTAGAATAGCAGAAAACGTGTATTGTCCAGCGAGGAGAATAAACCCGTAATTGATCCGAAAAGCCGTTGACCAAGTGGAGATATAATGGAGTCAGGTGATGCAAGAGTGGATCAAATAGAATGTAAAAGTATGTAAGCGAATAATGATGATTTAAGTGCAGGCGAAGCAAACCAATCAGAAGCATGCCGCTAGCAGGAGCCGTGCACGCGCGGTGACCGCACGACAGCCTGCCAAAGTGACGAATGAATTGGCATTACGCTCGTAGAATCAAATATAGATAAAAGTATGCCTAAAACTATGCAATACGAACATTCTACATCATTCATAGATGGAAAGGACAAATGAGATTCTCTTTAGGTGAAAAACCATTATATATAAAACCTAAAGAAAAATTACTTTTTACTCAAGATAATTTAGCTTTTGATTTAAATAGAGATTTTGTAGATAGCGGATAGAGGATGGCTATGCGATTCTCTGGGATATAGAGAGGGAAATTGATTGATGAATCCCGAGGAATATATCAAATAATTTCACGAGCTATGTCAGAGAATCGTATAGCTATCCTCTATCCGTTATAAAGTATGCCAGATTATTAGGACCATAGATGTCCGCGATAAAATCCCTCTCTACCAAGATTTTCCCTGGGAACAAATTTTATTAAATATAGAAGGGATTCTGAAATGCGATTCTACAACTATGTATTCGCCTCATGTGCTATGCCCCTAATGCAATTAGGCGGTCGATTATAATTGAGTAAAATACGCTTAGATATCCATATTCAACATGTATATTTTGAACTGCAATATCTGCAATATTGAAACAGTACTATGATTGAAAACTAAGTTCTGACTCACCGAAGCGAAAAGAATTAGCTCTTAAATGCTCCATGAGAGCTAGAAGATGTGCCAGATTCAAAACATTGAAGACGGAATTGTCTTAGACTTCTAAACCACTAATACACTCTTACAGATAACTAATAAATTATTAATAATTACGAGATGAGTCTGAGCTTAGTTTCCAACCCAATACAAATAATAGAGTAACACATCATAAAGTGCAATTGTTAAAAGTACATCCATAAAAATTGATAGACTTGTTTTCTCGTGTGTTTGTGTTGTTTGTAGATACAACATTGTTTGTTGTAGCTTCATATGATCCATACAGCACTTTCGACATATCTTTCTCGAATACCTCGGCATGAATGTAGGCACTATCTGCTTTTTCATTGATTCGACCTGTTTTGAGTGCTGCAACCTCCTTGGATATGCCGCCTTGTACAAGTCGAGTCTTAGCAGTGCGTCGTAAAGAAGTGTTCGTAAAGAATTCGCCGTCTTTTGCAATATTTTTCATCAACGTTTTAGTGGTATTTTCAATTTTAAGAATCCCCATTGGGCAGCGTTTGTACCAAACAGCTCCTTTTATTTGATGTTTCTGTAAGGGCGTCAGATAAAATGCTTTGCACGCACCATCTGGTCTATGTCGAATGTACTCTTTATATAATTTGATCACACATCGATCTGGGTTGTCCGTGTTCTGATAAACTCGAGTCTCTTTGGGGTCCATTCTGGCACATTTTAATCCATAACGCCTGTTTTTTGACATTCTTTCAACGTATTTCAAATATTCTTTATCATCACTGTCTTTACAAAGAATTAATTGAGATTCGTCTCCAAATTCCATATCATGATGTTCTTTAGCCGCTCTAAGGCTCAAATGAACTCCCAAATGATAAATAAGTGTGTAGATTATTTGAAATTCCAAAACTACCATTTTCCCACAATTCGTTCTCTTGTTCTAGATCAATTGGCAATGCTCTTTTCTTTGGTTTTACGTTACCGCGTTGAGCTGATTTTTTCATCTGAGCATCAAGGGAATCACGAGCACTTTTGAAATCAATGTCCGTAAAAATAGAAATTTTCCATTTCATTTCTGTATTGAAATATAGCTGTAGCATCGCACCAATGCCTTTCAACGATTCTGGAGGATACATATCTCCATCAACCTTTCTGACCTCAGCGAAGAAGTACTTCAAACAGTGATTGAGATCGTTTGGTGTAAATTCTTTCACATTTTTATATACTTTCAAAACATTATCGTCAATTCTTATTTTCCAGTGGTCATTCCAGGTGACAAATAGCTTGAATGCCCATCTCATCTTATTCCAAGTACTTTTTGGTATTCTATTATCGATATCAGAATTAACTTCTTCCTCTGACATGTTTACAAATCTCGACGTCATTCCTATGTCATTGATTAGTCAAAAGTGAAGAAAGGAATGCTTGCTTAGATAATTCAGCTGTTTCAAAATTCATGAATTCAAATATGAAATATATCCATGGAGTCATGAGATAATGACTCGCCTTCGGCTCGGAGAATACCGTAGCATCATATTCGTAGATTCTGACCGTGTAATACATCGAAGTCAGTGTAATAATACTATGTGTTCGCTGAATGATATCTCATGACTCCATGGATATATTTCATATTTGAATTCATGAATTTTCATAAATATTTTCATGAATTCATAATCTGGTATACTTTATATCTTTTAAGAGGAGGAGAATTGAAAAATTATCATAGAGATGAATTAATAAAATACAAAGCTATTCTAGATAGTGTAAACGCAGCAAAAAATTCTAAACGTTGTAAAGCATTAAATAACTTATTAAATCCGACTGGAATGAGTGCTCCATCTGGAATGACTACATCATATGGAATGCCACTATATGGGATGAGTACACAAGCGTATGGGACACAAACAATGAGTACACCAGTATATGGGACATTATATATACCAAGACCAATGGGAACACCATCACTGAGTACACCAGTATATGGAATACAACCATCATCATCAACAATGAGTACACTTTAAGTGATCCTTCATCCAAAAGAACAGGGACAGGACTAAAAGAAACAACGGTTTTCCTGCCCGATGATCCACAAGAATTAATAGATAGATTAGAGATTTTATTAGCTGCAACAAAAGAAGGACATAACTCTAGCTTTAACGAAATACACGCAAAATTGAAACAGTTATTGGAAAAGAAAATTATAAATGAGAAGGACTACAAAAGTTTATCTAAATTATTTAGTTAAAAATGTCTTCGGCAGAACTAGAAAAAAATTAATAAACATTTAGAAAATTTAACCGAGATTTTGACCTCATCAAAATTTAGTACGACATTAAAATTTATAACAACTACTTCATCGCATACTCGTAATTTAGACCCTATTATTCACTTAGAACAAGACAAACATTATGAAGCAGCATTAACTAGTTTTTCAACATTTAACTTTATACAAAATATTATCAAAGATGTAAATGACCGATTTAAATATTCAAATGACAAAGGTAAAACTTGGAAAGAATTAACTTTTCTTCCTGGATCTTATGAAGTTGAATCGATTTCCAATGAAATAAAAAGACATTTAGGTATTCAATTTAAAGACAAGAAACAATTACATTTCGCAGTTGAACCAGCAGTAAATAAATTTTCTCTTACTTTAGATGAAAATCATCAAGTTGACTTTGATATTGACAAATCTTTATCAAGACTATTAGGATTTAAAAAGAAACTCTATGCACAAGGTTTTCATATCAGTGAAAATATACCTAAAATAACTGAAATAAATTCAATCAACATTCAGTGTGTTATTATAGAAGGTGGTTATGTTAATGGAAAGCTAACAAATAATATCTTCAGTTATCCAGCATTTACAGTTCCGATTAGATACAGTTTAAATGGAATCCCAAAATCATTAATATATTTCCCAGTTACACGAAAAACAATTAATTCAATTACCATTAAAATAACAGATGAGAAAGGAAAGGCAATAAATTTTGGAGGTGAAGAGATTATGATAGATCTATTATTACGAGAGGTGTAAATCTCTTGTGGAACTTCGTTCCGGCGTGAAGTTTAATTTTTCTTAAAAATATTGACTTAAAAATGATTGAAAACAGTTCTGTAAAATATCCACTAAACGAGAAAGTGAAATTCAATCATCATCATAACTTGTCAAATAAAGTTCTATCAGTTATCTGTGGAAGATTAGGTTGTGGAAAAATATATCTATTATTTAAAATTCTCACGACACCAAACTTTTTGGATTATAACAATCTTATCATTTATACAACAACAGCAGAACAACCTATTTATCAATTTTTGAAATATGGTTTTGAAAATAATCTTACAAAATCAGCTATAGCTTCACTGTTTGAAGAATATGAAAAATCGGAGTATGAAGAAGAAATAAGTTCCTGGTGTGAAGAAGCAGCGAAAAATAAACAATTAGTAGAACCCAATAAAAATAAACACATATCGATACAATTAATAGATGATAGTGGTAATATGCAAGATCCTAGTAAACTAAATAAAACGAAAAAACATTGTGTGGTGTTTGATGATTGTGTTAATAAGAGATCAGGCAGTTCAGAGAAATTATTTTACAAGAGGACGACACAATAACTGTAGTGTCTTTTATTTGACGCAAAGTATGTATTCACTAGATGGCAGCGTTATTGGAAAGAATGCTAATATTTTTATGCTTTTCGAAATCAATTCAAGAAACCTAAGTGATCTGTTAAGAGACTTAAAGAGATAAAGATGACTTTAAACAATCTTGCTGTAATGCTTGGTCAAACGATTATGGATTTATCACAATCAATATCAATAAAAAGGTACATGATAGAGTTATAGAACATTTGTTCACAGAGTAAAACTCTGAATCAAACAATTGTTCTCTGACTGAAAGTGAATAGAAATGCTCTCTGACTAGTGCATTATAGTTCCTCTTCCCAGTCTTCACTATCAGTGTATTCACTATCACGGTATTCCATTATATTATATTCTTTTTTATTCGTTGAAATATTTCGTCTTGAGCATCTTCTCCGTTATAAGGTAGCACAATACCATTTGCATCAGGTGCTTGACGTTTAAGAACATCTATTTTACCAGTGAATATTTTTTCTTCAGTGTTATTATTTTTATCAGGAATACTAATACCAGTTTCTAAAGATCTTTTCCATGGTTTATTAACAATTGTTGTCAATGTTTCGCCGTGGTATAATTGTATAAAATCTTCTTCTTTTACTTTAGTTTTTGTATAGCCTTTAAATGTTTTCTTTTCGGCTATTCTTCCATGTTCATCTACAGTGATACAGTATTTCATTCTAGGAGCAATGAATATTGCAAATATAATTCCGCAATTCCCCATAATCATTTTTCCCTTGACAAAGATTCCCGCCAACAATCCAGCAGCATCTAATTTATTGAAGAGTTCATTGGAAGTGTATATTGAATCAGTATCTGTGTAATGCATGTGTTTTTCTTTAAAACCATTAATTTCTAAAATAAATTTGTTCATGATTCGTCTAGAGTGAGCAAGAATAAAAGAACCTAAATGTGATGGCATGAATGATGTCTTTTCAGTGTCTGTAATATTAGCTTTAAGAAATTCATCATTTTCCATTCCTACTTTCACTAAGAATTGTTCATCATTTACTTTTTCAAAATCTTTTACTTCTTGAGTGAAATTTTTTCTCAATGTATTCTCATTCCATAAATGATATTTAGTGGTTATGTCTTTTTGTACGGTTTTCCCATATAGTGAATTCATTAATAGTTTAATTAACTCATCGCCTACAGTGTTTTCTTCTATTTCAAATTGTTTTCTTAAATTGAAGAGCTTTTCAATGTATTTTCGAAATGGTGAAACGTGATAATTTTCTTCATAAATTATACCATCTGCAATAGATCATATTTTTCCACCACATCTAACAATTTCCTGTATGTCTACAGAAGTTAATACATCATAACACATTCCATTCCTAAACCTTATTATTTCTTGATTGCAATTGTCTTCATTTTTTACCTTATCTTTCGCAGGAACTGGTTGGAAAAACATATCATCAGGATAATAAAACACAACTGTGAATATTCCAGTTTTAGGACGAAATGATTGAGTATTAAATTGCTATAATATTGCTTGTTCTTCTTCTTGTCTAAATTTTCTAGCTGATTCATCTTTAGGGTATGAATGTTCGTCATACATAGCTGATGGATATAAAGATGTTGCATCAAAAGCCATTAAGAATTCATTTTGTTGTTCGAGTAGTTTATGTTCAATTTCTTTACAAAGATCATTCTTGTCTTGTAACTGATTATACTCTTTCATTAACTCTATTAAATTATTACCAGGTAAATACCGCTGTAATATTGCTATCAAGATGTTACAAAATGGAGATGTATAATTTCTTATATTTGCTGACACTCTTCCACCTTTAACAGATTTTCTAACATAGTTTCTAGTCCATAAATCAGTGTGTGAGTGTATAAGTGTATTGTCCTCTTGTACGTTCTTCATCCAACCGTTAAATGTTAAAGGGGAGGATGTTAAATTAGTAGTCATATCTTCACCAACTAATTCTCGCATAACATTATTATACTTGAAGATGCAAAATGCTAATGAAAGAACATCGTTAATTAAATACGGTTTCCACTCATGTTCTTTTTCTTTATAATTGTCATGTGTAATTTCTCCAATTTCATAATTTAATTTACAGATATTGGTAGGGGAGACACCCCTATAACGGGCCACTTAACTTCATGGATGAATTAGACATGGAATTAGACATTGCTTGTTTTGACTTCAAATTCGACCAGAAGATGGAGGCGGGTATAGAGTTACATATTGCAAAGTTATGAGAGCCTATTCTAAATGCTATGGTCACCACATTGACTTTTGTGAGATGTTCCGATTGGCTCATTATAGGCAACTGGTCGCCTATAATGAGCCACATGGGTGCATATAATGAGCCACTTCTCGTTTAAAGGAGAACTTCTCTATTATGATCTATGTTAGCAAATTTCAAGTAGATTATCAGTATTTAATGTCCATTTATTATTGAAAAAATCAATCTACTTGTAGGCCCATAGCACATGCAAAATAGATATCTTTTTAAGTGTTTTTTTAATTAGATAGTTGCAGGGCCTATGATCCCATGATCATTGTTTCGACGCACCAAACTCCCAACCTAGCTGTCATGACCCAAGACACTTTTGCGATGTTACAATTCTAATTTGATTAAAAGATATTTCGGCAACTTACTTGAACAGCTGGCCTACTCTTCATATCATGGCAATAGGGCTATGATTCCTTACGCCCCAAAACGCGCAAAACAATCAGCGACAGTTCACAATCAACTTTTCCATAGGGCATCAAAAATTGAGATGAATCGATTATAAAACACTATAAAACAAAGATGAATCGATTACAAATAGATGATTAGATTGCAAAGCACTATAGAACAGAGAAGAATCGATTATAAAACAGATGAGTCGATTATAATAGATGCAGGGATGAGTCGATTACAAATAGATGATTAGATTGCAAAGCACTATAGAACAGAGAATAATCGATTATAAAACAGATGAGTCGATTATAATAGATGCAAGGATGAATCGATTACAAAACAGTGATGAATCGATTATAAATAACTATAGAACAGAGAAGAATCGATTATAAAACAGATGAGTCGATTATAATAGATGCAAGGATGAGTCGATTACAAATAGATGATTAGATTGCAAAGCACTATAGAACAGTGATGAATCGATTATAAAACAGATGAGTCGATTACAAATAGATGATTAGATTGCAAAGCACTATAGAACAGTGATGAATCGATTATAAAACAGATGAGTCGATTATAATAGATGCAGGGATGAATCGATTTCAAAACAGTGATGAATCGATTATAAAACAGATACTGGCACCATATGACGCTGGCAACTCCACTGATCTGCTGCTTGATTCAGTTGGAAATTCTTCTTCTGGATCTTACCTCTATGCGATCTGTGCTGAGAGAGGCACAGGTGTAGGTGAAGGTTCCATGTTTTCTTTTCTTTCATAATCAGCTTGATCTATCATGTTTCTATAGAACAACGTCACTTCGAGGACAAATGCCGGTTGCTGAAAATCCAGCTATTGCATTTGATGGTGTGGCCACCTTCAGATAGGCTTTACCAAATAGCTTCGCAACTTGGTGCAATGTCACTGCTGGACCAGGGTTGTTGCGCAGGAATAGTTCGATGCTTCTTGTATAAGCCGTGCTCAAGGGTTTCATGAAGCTGACATCTAACGGCTGCAATCGATGACTGCAATGTGGTGGTATTCTGACTACTGTGACATGATTTTCTTTGGCTTTCTTCAAGAAGTCAAGATTCCTTGTATGGGAGTTGTGGCCGTCAAGGATTAGAAGGACAGGATCATGTTCACTGGGCTTAGTGTGAAGCAAGAAATGGTCAAACCATTCTGTGAAGATCTCCACCTGCATCCAACCGCTACGATGAAACACGAATTTGGTTCCTGGGGGTGCTCCATCGGTTAGCTCAAGGTTTTGACGAGTTCTCGGCAGAATCATGAAAGGTGAAATGTAATTTCCTCCGGCAGACATGCAGGCAACTGCTGTTGACAATTCACCGCGCTCAGCCGACGACAGTATTCCAACTTGCTTTTTGCCCTTTCTAGCCAAGATTTTGGAAGGTACTTTTCCAGTCGTTGTTACGCCAGTCTCGTCGTCAACGTTGAAGATACGGCAGGGTAGGAATTGGGGCAGTGAATCAAGAATATCGTAGAACTTTATCACGCTTGATTTGTTGAAGCCCTTGGCCCTTGCTAGCGATGTTGGTTCTGGTGAGCGAATTGATATTTCGGGATGTCGTTCAATGAAGCATGACAACCAGCGCTTCCCGGCCACTCCAGCCTCAGCATTAAAGCGATGTCTGATGCCATTCCGCTCAGCGAGTTGATAGGCCAGTATTCTCACGTCGTATTTCGCTTCCATATCAAGAATCAGCTTCACCAGTTCCTCCTCTTGTTTATTGTTGAAAATTGTTAGGAATCCTCCGACGAAAGCCTGAAAATTTAATTCTCATTAAGAACATGTCAACAACAACTAAAAGGAAAACATCAATGGATTCCCAAAATTGCAAGGAAAGTTAAAATATCAATGCGGCTACACAAATCTACAATCCAGTGTTGTACGCGTCAACGAAAAAATTTGACGCCTTCAGCTTCAAAGCGTCAGCAGAAAATATTGACGGAGTCAGCGTCAACGGTTTTTCAAATTGACACCGTCAGCGTCAATTTTCTAAATTAGCAGCGTCAATGTACAACACTGGATACTATATGCATATGTAATTGTTGTCTGAAGAACGGTCACCTAGACCGGGAAACTTGGAAATTGTATGAAATTATATATACAGACTTTCAATTATCCTACATTTTTGTTTAATGTCATGCCGTAATTTACCTGATTAATGAAATAATACGGAGGCACCAAACAAATTTGGTTGTGACAGCTTTGACTCATTCATGATGGACAACAGCCTATACTGAGGAATTTGATCAATATATAGAGATTGACCTACAGCCTAAACTGCCACATCAGGTTAGGCTAATTAAACCAGCACCTAAGTTCTAACACAACGCGACAAAAAAGTTCTAGGCCTATTTTTCAGAACTCACTTTCTTGTCTTCAGTTGCTATTGAGTTTCCACCATCTATACGCCGTTGTAGAGTTGCTCTAGGTACATTTCGGTCCTTTGCTGCCCGTCGTACAGATATACCTTCATGCCGAACATCCTCAATTGTCAAACGCATGTTGTCGCTTGACCAATTCAAGCGATTTGACCGCCTTTTCCATAGACTACTCATCTAAAATACGAATTTTGTATCGATGAACCGGTAGGTTGGGTAGCTAATAATACAAAAAATGTCCATGAAAAATTTTGTTATCAAAGCATGTATAGTCCACAGTCATTCTCATAAAAACTAGGAAATTCACGTTTGGCATCCTATAATGGGCCAGCGGCCCATTATAGGATCAATCAGGTGGCTCATTATAGCATTTTTGGCCATGTTACAAAAACATCTCACTAGTCTATCATATTCAACTTCAGATAAACTAATCAGTAGTAAGTAAATCTACACCACTGGACCGCGCAAGATGGCCGCCGTCGACCGATCGACCTCCCCCCCCTCCTGTCAGACGAGGGCGTCGGTCCTAGTTCGCCGCCGGGTTGCTTCGACTCTGACTCCCCCCTCCTGTCAGACGAGAGCGTCGGGCCTAGTCCGCCGCCTGGTTGCTTCGCGTCCGACTCCCCCCCTCTGGACCGATGGCGTAGCGAGAGGTGGTTCGTGGTGCGCTCTCCAGGTTGGCGTGGTGTGCCGGCCAGGTTGGAAGGGTGGAATTTCGGTGCGAGACCCCTCACATCGTGTTTCTCGTCAAAAGTTGGGTTAACAAAATTTTTCCACCCCCTCCGGCAGCGATCTTCTAATTTTGGTTCTAGTGGATGGATTTTGTCTTATAGATACTCATTTGAAAGAGGAGAAGAAACTGTTCAATAACATTTTTTTTGTTGCGAGTCAATCGGATCAGCCGTTCAAAAGTTAGAGCTGTTACAAGATTTTAGGTCGGAGCTCACCTGAAAAAATCCTAAGTGTCAGAGTGACTTTGTATGGGAAAATTTTTTTTCCAAAGTGTCGAATTTCGACCTGGGACCCTGACCAAAGTTTGTTTCATCAAATTTCACTGACCCCCCCTGGCAGCGATCTTCTAATTTTGGTTCTAGTGGATGGATTTTGTCTTATAGATACTCATTTGAAAGAGGACAAAAAAACTGCTCAATGACATTTTTTGTTGCGAGTCAATCGGATCAGCCGTTCAAAAGTTAGAGTTGTTACAAGATTTTAGGTCAGACCTCAGATTTGACGAAAAAATCCTAGGTGTCAGAGTGACTTTGTATGGACAAAATTTTGAAAATTTTTCCAAAGTGTCGCATTTCGACCTGGGACCTTTACCAAAACAGTTTTCATCAAATTTCACCGACCTCACCCCCCGGGCACCGATCTTCCAATTTCGGTTCTAGTGATCGTAGAAAGTCGTGCAATAGCTCGTTTGAAAGCTAAGAGTGAGACAAATTCAGTGAAAGAAACGGCTTGTCCGTATCTGTCTTCGTTTAGATGCGAGACACCATTTAAGATTTGGGAGATTGGCGAAAAACGACAGAGTTAGAATTTCCCAAGAAACAGCTCCATCGGGCGAACGAAGGCTCGGATTGGTAAACGGAGGCCAGATTTGGAATCAACTTGATGTTATTGTCCAATGAGGGTCATTATCCAATGAAAATCAAGCATTTCTATATAAATAGCGAGCCTTCCACAGTGAGAATCATTCCATCGTTGAATCACACGAGTGACGGACGCACATTTTCTCTCTCTCTCTCTATTCTATTATCCAACTAAAATGGTAAGTCGCTACTTCCCTCCCTCTCCTCCCTTGAACGTAAACTTAATACAATCTTTTTCATTATCAGGCATCTACTCCATCTGCTGCACTAGTAGGACAAAATGGCGGTCAAACGTTACAAGGTTCGCTACGATCAGATCATCTACAACTGAGGCCAGTGGAAGAAACAACCAAGGTACATAATCCTTCACCGCTACAGCGTAAATTTAAACAAGTCTTGCGTTATGACGATCATAGCGTAGTACTCCAAACGGGAATGCTCCCTTCCACGGATGTCAAGATAATGCGCAATCAGTATGGGGACTACATACTGATCCCCGTGAGTCCGTACATTCGCCGACAACTTGATATTATTGAGGAGTACGTGACATTAAATATGGACATTCCTACTCCTCTTGCTCAAGAGTGGAAGGCGAGAGAGACAAGGATACTCCCTATAGAAAGATTTGGGATGGTAATCAAATTTGCCTACCGGTATCACATTGGTGCACTTACTATAAGAAGGAGGGAGATCATTCAACATCCATCACATGCGACGAGCTCGGAGAAGGTACTTGAGATATCCTTTTCAAAGTGAATGGGCTATATTATGGTCGGCACAAGGATAATAAAATAGCCTCTCTCTCCATGCATATGGAATCCATCTTATATATTCCAAAACCACCCAATGTGGACGACATAATTGATCAAATCCTTAACAGCAGTGGTACGAAGCGCAAGTCGGAGAAGAATGTTGCCTCAAAACGCAAATCAAAGAAGGAGAATTACTAGTCCCTTCCTAACTCTACCCTATGACAATTCGCTTATGTGCTTTGAGTGTCGTAGACGTGGTCTTATTAGATACATTTTACTTCTTCGTTGCCATCATATCATTTGTGTATTTTGTCGTGAAAAGCATCGATGTAATTCTTCATTTTGTAATATGTTATAGAACGTTTCCTGAGATGTGTAAATTTCCGTTTTAGGCTTCTATCATCATTTTTATGGATTGTGAGGGTGACCCTGTACAGGAGCTCAGTGCTATTGCTATGAACAATTGGACATATCAGATTGTTAGTGTCTATCATCAACATGCCAACTGCGATCCCAATGTTGATCAATGGGCGAGAAAACACATTCATGGACTTAATCTGAAATATTTGCAAGACTATGGCTTTTCTTGTGACAGTGCTCTTCTTATTGACTTTAAACGATGGTTAGCTGCTTTCAATGCTATACGCATCTTTTGCAATAATCATGGTGAGGAGAGGAAAGTATTTCCCAATCTAATCATTGATGATATTTTGCTCCCGCCTTGAGATAGTGGAGTGAATCAACATTATCATGAAGTCACGAAACGTTTTAAGGATTTGTGTGTTCCTATTTTGTCTGTTCGTTGTATTAGCTACGTTCATAACCAATGCTTCTTTCCTCCTTACCTCAATACTGCCAAAGTCCTGTATGGTTATCATTGCTCGCAGCATGATAGTTACCAGCTGTATCCATTTTATCTGTTTCAAACCATTGATTTATAATGCATGCTTGTTACAGCTATTCAATAAATGTTACTATGAGAAGAGTTGTTGTTTTCATGCAATAGATGGGTTAGATAAAGGGCGATCATGTCTTTCTCAAACGACTGTGGAACATTACATTTTCATAGACAAAGTTTAAAAGGAGCTGTTCAAGATTATGTGATAAATTTTTATAAAGATGAGACCGACATCGAAGCAGTGCTCGATGATGCTAGCACTCTATTTCTAGAGTTAATGAATACATTCTCTGATAGCATTGTCATGGCGCGATTAGTTGCGAAAATTAAGTTTAGTCATTTTGGAAAGGAAGAGGTAGAAAGTCGCTCTTTCCATTTTGCTTCTTATTCAATGGAAGTGGTAGATCACCCCGAAGAATTTTTAAAAGACATATGATAAAAATTGCTGAACGTCTTAACGCATTTAGTCATCATGGCAGCAGTCTAGTGATTGAAGCGATTTCAGATATTCACATTCAATTTTCTATAAAGAAAAATTGAAAATGCAGTGGTACTTGATTGTAGCACAACTGGTTTTCGAGCTATGCCTGCTCACTCTCGAAGTATATTCCTTCTGTACATGCGTCTATTATTTAGAAAAGGCTAGCAAATTCATATCTTCAAAAAGACTTGCTATAGACATCAGTAACGGTGAAACTATGTGTTGTGATGTATGTAAGCGAAAGGATGGATATGAAAAGCGCATCTTCAAGAGATGTAAGCATGCTTTTTGTCAACGCTGTTTCATACGTAATTGCATTCAACTTTGCAAATGTAACCACTGTGATATTGCTTATTTCGAGTGTCACTTATGCCGTAATAGTTAGTACCTATGCAAATGTGGTAAAGACAGGTTTTAGCAAAGATTAACACGGAAAATGGCGAAACGTAAAATGACGAAACGTAAAAGTCAAAGTCTTCAAAGTTTTCTTCAGCCATTCAAGCTCTCCGACGAATGAAAGCAAATCAGCGATACAATGCTATACGACATGCTAACGATAAATTCATTCGTGAAATTATTTCTCATGTGAGAAAGTTGAGGACGAAGAAATTAGCACCAAAACAACGAAAGTTACTTAAGCGATATGCTACGAAATTGCGTTTCATCTCCAATCCTAAAGTCACCCTTCAAAGAAAGAGGGAAACTCTAACACAAAAGGGCGGTTTCCTTTCAGCAATACTACCGATGCTAGCTCCTGTCGTGGGCAACGTATTGGGTAATATCTTTGGCTCTAGACGTTAATTATGCAAATGTTGAATCTCAAAGTATTATAATGGATTTCAGACTTCAATGTGATAACGTTCTGACTGTATCAGGTCCTTCTCATGCAGGTAAAACTGTTTTCACGCTGAATTTATTGGATAAAAGAAGGAAGTTGTTTAAGGAACCTGTCAATCGAGTGATTTGGTGTTATGGTATTTATCAACCGTCGCTGTTTCAGGAATTGCAATGTCGCAACTTTATTCGACATGAAGGAAATATTGCAGTGGATAAACTTCAGTCTAATGATGTTGTTGTATTGGATGATCTATTAAAAGAAAGTAAGAATTCCAAAGATGTTACAGATGTGTTCACTCGCGAAGCACATCATAAAAGGTGCTTTATCATCTATATCACACAAAATTTGTTTCCTGATGGAAAAGAAGCTCGTACACGAAACCTGAATACACACCATTATGCTATTTTTAAGAATCCGCGAGATAAAAGTCAATTTGAAATTTTAGCGCGACAAGTTGCACCCAGAAGATCAAAAGCCTTAATTGAAATTTTTCAAGCAGCTACTGAAAAACCACACGGTTACTTATTCATTGACTTTACGCAAGAGTGTCCGGAAGAATTTAGATTTCGAAGTGATATTTTGAAAACTCCCATGATTATCTACAAACTATGAGTTCTTATTCTCGCATGATTGTTATTCCTCAGGATGAATATGTACAATTGACTGCCATGCAGCAAGTAAAGCAACCTCTTGCAAATCAAATGTATAGGAAAGAAATAGATTATCAGCAAAATGTTCACATCAAAGATCCACATCGTGCTGTATTATTACAATCGGAAACTGTTGAGCAATTGAAAAACTTGAAGAATAAGATGCGTGACTCTGTATCGACTGCTACACCTTTAGCATCTCGCGCACATGCCATATCTCTTTTCAACAGTATTGAACCCCATCTCAATGTAAATGATAGAGGAGAAATCATTACAGATGAAAATAAAGTGATTGATGCTTCACGTTATGAAGACTTGATTCAGTATGTGACACGTAGAAAGCGCCGTCAGGGCTATGTTCCACCTGGTTGGACATACTTTCTTAAACTATTGAAAAAGCATAATGTGCCAAAATTTGCTTTGAATAATGAGACATTGAAAGAACTTGATTCAACAGTGGCTACTGCTCCAATGCTTCAGACGATGAAAATGCCAACAAATTGGTTTAAGACGTCACCTGCTACATCCCCTCCCACACTCACTAAGCAAACAGGAGGAAGAACTCGACGTAGATCTACGCCACCACTAAAACTAGTAAAAGGAAAACGTAGAACAGCTTCTCCCAAGAAATACATGTTCTCAGACTATTAATATGAAGCAGATGTGTTGCTTGCCATGTAATGAGCCGCCAGAGGTGAATGTCGTTGTCACTTGCACTTGCTGCGCCAGCTCTCACAATGAAACCCCTAAGCAATGTGAACACGATCGCAAAACCGCTAAAGCTAAATGCTGCAGTTGTTGTAAATGTAGAAAGGCAAGAAAACAAAAAGATGAGAAGGAGGAAAAAGAGTCAGTCGTCATCGACTGAACGTTTGAAGTCAATCTATTATGATGTAAAACATCCGGCAGGATTTGCATCTATCAAGAAATTATCAAAAGCGAGTGGTCTTCCACAATCACAAGTGAAACGATGGTTAAAGGGTCAGGCTACCTATACACTCCACAAACAAGCGAAAAAGAAGTACCGCACCCGCCATTATATTGTTCATGACATCGATGAACAGTGGCAAGCAGATTTGTGTGATGTTGCCTCCATTTCAAAACATAACTCGGGCAATAATTTCATTTTAACCGTCATTGATATTTTCTCGCGTTATGCGTGGGCTCAACCTTTAAAAACTAAAGAAGGGAAAGGAGTAGCAAAAGCATTTCAGACAATTTTTCCAGAAGGTCGCATTCCAAAAAGAATTCAGAGTGATCAAGGAAAAGAGTTTGAAAATCAGCATGTGAGAAGATTATTTGAGAGGCATGACATTGAGTTGTTTAGTGTAAAGAGTGCTTATAAAGCTACACTCGTTGAACGTTTTAATCGCACATTAAAAAATCGCTTGTGGCGACATTTTACTGCCAACTTGACACAAAATTGGACAAAGGTTCTACAAGATACACTCCATGCCTACAATCACTCTATCCATCGTTCTATTGGACTCAGACCAGTAGATGTAAATGCTGACAATGTAGATAAAGTGCGCGAATAATTCCAACGTAAACGCACTCATGTGAAAAGTGATGTAAAAATTGGTGATAAAGTTCGTATCTCAAAAGTGAAAAGTGTTTTTGCTAAAGGGTACCTTCCGAATTGGACAGAGGAGGTATTTACAGTATCAAGGATTAATCAAAAAGACTCTCCGACCACCTACAAGTTGAAAGATTACGATAATGAAGAAATTGAGGGTAGCTTTTATCGCGATGAGATTGAGGTAGTCACTGAAAGTGAAACATATTTGGTAGAGAAAATCATTCGATGTAAAAAACGACAAGGTGAAGAATGGTGTCTTGTTAAATGGACTGGTTATCCTTCAAGTATGAACTCTTGGATGCGTCGTGCCGACATCTTTCATCTAAGTGATCGACAGTGATTCATGCAAAGTTGTAACTAACAATATATAGGGTTTGAGCCATGAATCCAACTGCCTCATTTTATTCACGACCTTTCTTGTCCATTCATGTTAGCGTGCGGTCGTGTTTTCAGTAGCTCCTGTCATTTAGTCGAATTTTCATTATAATCATAGTTGTAGATAACCGTTTTTCGTAGTTTTTGGTACTGTAATAATCCTTGTTGCATTTCTAGTCGTTTGGTGTCAGTTTTATTGTAGTTTTCTAACGTTTTGCTTTTTTGTAGCTATTTTTTCATTTATTCACAACCCCCTATCGTGTTGAACTTCGTGAGCGGACTTCACTGTCTTTGTTGAAGCAGCAATTTCACGCCAACCTCCAGACTTTCTATTGAACTTTGTATTGATTTTTACGACAATTACCTAGACAATAGGTAAGATATCAGTGACTTTGCATTCTTCATTGCTATTGTACATAGAAATCTAATCTAAATTTTGTGTAAATACGATATGATTATGTCACAACCGATATCTCCGGCGGAATCAGGCGATCGACGATGTGGAGTGTGCAAAAGTGTGATATCTGAATTGGACATCCATGTGGTTTGCGATAAATGTGACAGACTCTTTCATTCATGTTGTACTAGCCTACCATCATATGAATTTGTTAAATATCTAAAAACAAAGCGCAAGTACACGTGTGAAATTTGTATGTACAGCAGCTATCCTACAGACATTCAAAACATTACAAAACATATTGAATCACATCAAAATCAACAGAACAGCCAAAAACACGATTATGAAGCCGAGATGGAAAAGCTAAAGAAAAAGCACATGCGAGAAAGAGAGGATCTGCTGAAATCGATTGAGACCTACGAACTACAGATGAAAGAAAATGATAAGGAGATTAGAGAGCTCAAAGCAGACATCATTCAAGCTCGGTTTGCGGAAATCAACACGACTATAGCAAAAACAAACCAATGTGAGGAAACTGATGATGAAAACGAAGTAACTGATGAAGATGATACAAATAAAGATGATGCAATTGAAGATATTGACAACTCCTTGAAAGAAATTAACTTGAAAATAAGAAAAATAAGTGATAACATCGATGAAATGCATTCGACTGTAAAGGCTTTGCATGAAGACCGTTTCCGAACTGTACAATTGAGTCCACCAAATGCACGCTATGCATCATTCCTTCCAGCATCTGCACTACGTGACCAACCATTACGAAATGAACAGCAAACTCATCGACAAATCCAAGCAGATAACAAAGCTCAACAACAAGAGGTCCATCAAACGTCCCAGCGTCGACATCAAAATCCAGAAAGACTTAAATCTTGCTACATTTGTGGAAGACGTGGACATATATCGTGGTATTGCTGGTACAACACCAACCGCTATGTCGCAAGGCCGATAGTACATCAAAGACCAATAATATATCAAAGAAACAGGCAAAATTTCAGACACTATGAATGGACAAATGAACGAAGAATTCCAAGAAATCGTTATTATAGACAGCGAACAAATGGTAGACCACATCAACAAAATTATGAAAACAGAAATTTCCAATGGCAAGATAATCAATTTAATGACCGAAACAGACATGCAGCACCAAATCATCAAGAACAACCAAACAATCACTACAGAACACATGATGACAGACACGCATATTACTCAGCACGTAATAACTACGATAATAATCAATATTTTTGATAAGTTGGAGGAAGGGGAGGATGAAATAATAGGAAAGGATGAAAGAGAACAACGAAAATTTATGAATATAGAATTGTTCTATGTAAATATAAACGGATTGAATGAGAATAAAACTAGAAATAGTGATTTCTTACAGGATACACAAAATGCTGATATTATATGTCTTACGGAAACCCACTTAAATGTTAACAATGAACAATCGCTGCAAGGAAATTACTCCAGCTTTCACACAAATGTAGAAAAAAATAATAATCGTGGGAGAAATATAAAAGGTGTTTCGATATTCGTAAAAGAGATTGATTATATTTCACAGCCAGATGTTGAAAATTTGGTTAAAGAAAAAGGTAATTTACAAATACTCAAATTAAGTAGCACATATTGGAATAATCTGCAGGATCTATTCTTGATTGTTTGCTATGTGGACAATCGCGATTCAAATTATAAAGACCGAGAATTATACGAAAATATTGAACAATACATGACTCAATTTAAAATGAAAAACATCATAATGATCGGCGATTTCAATGGTAGAATTGGTAATGAAACCAATTATTCCAACTTGGGACTTTCTGATAGAAAATCAGACGACTTAATGATAAACACAATGGGCCGAGACTTAATAAATTTTTGCAATGAGACTTCTCTGATAATTGCAAATGGCAGATTGGAAAATAATTCTGAAGGTAGATGCACATATTATAGATATCAAAATAATGAAGTACGGAAATCCGTGATTGATTACCTTCTTTTATCTGAATCGATGATAAATCATCTTACTTATTTTCAAATAATGGAGCCAGTTGTTTATACAGACCACTCCCCAATGCAAATCAAATTTCAAATTGAATTGAAATCGGAGTTTACGAAACAGGAGCAGCTTTCTAATGGAATGTGTCATAGAAACAAATTGATAAAACCATATAAATGGACAAACGATGTTTCTGACTGCTTTGATAATGAAAAGTTTACTAAACAATGTGAAAATTTGAATAAAAAAATTCTGGAAAATAATTTGTCAGTTATTTCTATTTATAAAGAACTAAATGCGATTAATTCATCATGTATCATGAACACTAAAAATCAAAATCGAAAGGTAGTTCTATCAAGTGAGACACGAGAATTTAGAAAAAATCATAAAAGAAATGTATCTCGCTGGAAACAATTCCCTACAAATGAAAATCTCATTCGACTGATGGAAAGTAAAAGAATTTTGAATAAAATTGTAAAAGTGGATAGAAGAAAAGAAAAGCGAAATAGGCTAATACATTTGAAAAATGCACAAATGAATCATGATCATAGACGATATTGGCAGCTAATTAATGAAAATAATGATATTGCAAGGCTGAAACGTAGAAAATGTAGGTTAAATGCTTCAGAATTTCGTAACCATATTATAAGCAACGACTCCAAACTGTCAAGAAACATAGATATATCTCATGAATATGTACCAAAAATTTCTAAAGCCTGGTTAAGCATTGATCATCTAGATAGTAGAATAACACAAACTGAAATAAAAAATGCTCTTAAAGAAGCAAAGCTACGGAAAACAAGTGGTCCAGACAAAATTGTCTACGAAGTATTACGGTCATGTGAAAACGAAACAGTCGAAACTCTGGAAAAAATATATAATGACGTGTTAAGCAAACCTGATGAAATCCCTTGGAATAGTAGTTGGATTTCCCCAATATTTAAAAAAGGAAGTAAAAATGATCCCAATTCATATAGGTTTATTAATCTATCATCTTGTATAGAGAAAATTCTAACAAAAATAATTAATGCACGACTAAATGATTGGCTGCTTAGAAATGAAGTTATAGAGAAGAATCAAACCGGTTTCAAAAAAGGAAGTTCTGCATTGGATAATATATTAATTATCAAAGAAGTCATGCAAATTTACAAAAATATGAAACGCCCTTTGTTCTTGTGCTTCGTAGATTTATCGAAAGCGTTTGATTCTATTCCCAAAAAGCGATTGATTGTTAAATTGAAGCGTCTGATACCTAAATGCAAGCTTATATCATTGATAGTTAAGACTATCATAAACAAAGAATACAAAGTACTTTTTGATGCCAACGAGACACAATCCTTCAAACTTGAGAATGGAATTCCCCAAGGTGACGCGTTATCGCCAACTTTATTTAGTATTTATATAAATGATTTAATTCATATCTTAGATGCTGACAAAAGCAAATTTGACCCAATAAAAATATTTGATTTCGAGGTATCATCACTCATATATGCTGATGATATACTGTTAATGAGTAAGAGCAAACGTGGCTTGAGTAATCAAATTGTAGCGCTTTACAAGTTTTGTTCAGAAAATGGACTCAGCATCAATTATGACAAGACTAAGATTATGACTCATAATATCAGCGCTAAACTGAGTAAATTAGATATCAATCTTAATAACAGAAAGGTGTCCATTGATGTTGTTGACAAATACAGATACTTAGGAATGTGGATATCAAAAAATAATAAATGCCATTTGGAACAATTAACGGCTAAAGGTAAACAAGCTGCATATTTAACAGCTAAACAGCTTAGAGAATTTGGCCAAGTTAGTGGAGATATTCTAAAAAATACATTTGAAATGCTGACTTTATCGAAGATAAAATACTGTGCAGAATTTTGTTTCTTTAATAATTTAAAAAGTTTAGATCAACTGCAATTTCAATTTTATAAAAGGTATCATCATTTGAAGCGGAATACTCCAAATTATTGTCTCATAGGTGAATTTGGAATACATCCAATGAGTTTTCATTTTTATAAATCAGCAATATGTTATTGGATAAGAATCATTACAAGCGATGACAGAAGCATCATAAAGGAAGCATACAAGGCGATTTATTCAAATATTATTTCAAACGGACACGATAGTAGATACACATGGTGCTGGCGAATAAAGCAATTGCTTACAAAACTCAGTCTATCTGAATTATGGGATACACAGTTCATTGTTGATAAACAATTATATTTAAGGATTACAAAAGGTCGATTAGCTGATTATCATAGGGAGCAGTGGATGTCTTCAGCAAAAAACAGCCATTCTGGGCTAAATTATTTGGAGTTATGTCTGTTTGACGATACTATTAAGTCATATCTAAATGTTGATATCGATTATAACTATATCAATATCATACTGAAGTATAGAGCATTAAACCACAACTTAGAAGTTATCACCGGCATTTATGGAAATCGTTTGAGGTATGAAGAACGTCGATGTGAGCAATGCAGTGATTCACGGGTAGAAAATTTGCATCATTTTATGATTGAATGTTCAAGATATCAGAAATTACGACAGGAACTAGCACCGATATTATGCCACTGCAAAAGTACAACTGAGTTCTACAAATTGATGAACACGCATATTCCAAATAATCTTAAATGCATTGCTAAATTTCTTCAAAAAGCTAAAGAGTTGCGACAGTCTACTACAGAGAACACAAACTGAATGACATTTAGAAGCAAATTTTTCTCCTCTCCTTCCTGAATACGAATTCTTTTATTGTTGAAATTGACCGCACGCTTGAAATGTACTTTTGATGTCTGAGTTTCAATAGTTGTGTTTGAAACACGAATGTTTTTGTTCACACACATGTTCCCCATATTTTTCCATGTTTCCCAAAGTATTTGGAAATAAACATTTATTGACTTATTGACTTATTGACCCTCCTATGTAAGTGGTGGAGGACAAATTTACATCGGCGCTCGCCGCCAACGTGGAGGTAGCATACTTGGTGCACTGAAATCTGTTGTAGCACCTCTCATATCCAATGTCGGAAGATCTTTAAAACGAAATGTTTTAAGTAATGCCGTTGACTTTGCTGGTGATGTTGCTAGTGATCTTTCCAGAGGTAGAAGTTTTAAGAGCAGTTTGTTGAATCGTGGGAAGGAACGCGGTTTAAAAACATTGAAGCAGACCTTTGCTGGTAATACTCAAGGAAAGAAATCACCTAAACGAATGAATAAAGGACGAAGGAAACATCGCGGAGCTGGTAAGGTGCGATCTTCAGTCAAAAGGCATTCACGCAAACGTCACAGAGGCTCTAATCATTCATCAGGCGCTAAACGACGACGTTGCCATAACTTCTAATCATGGAGTGTAAAACTTCCGGGTTTTGTTTGTTTGATCAACAAGCCATACAGACAGATATTCTTAGTTCAAGTATTTTAGATTATCATCCTCGAACAGCTGAGAATGCTGGCCCCATTGAATTTGTTATTCCTGGTGGTAGTGATGACTACATAGATTTGAGTTATGCGATGGTTGATTTGAGGTTTAGAATTCAGCAAGCAGATGGAACTGCTATTCACGATACACATTAAGTTAGACTGAACAATTTACCATTGACTACATTACTTCGCGATGTTTCTCTAACGATTGGAGAGCAGCAGGTGGAAGATGGTCAAAGCGATTATCCCTATAAATCATATTTCAATCATGTATCACAGTTTCATCCAGCAGCGCAAAAAATTCATGTGGAAGCCATGGGATGGTGCAGAGATGAAGCAGGAAAATTTGATGCTGAAACAAACAGTGGCTTTGTAAAGCGATCTGCTATGATTAAAGATAGTATAGTATGTCAGCTATATGGTCAGCTGAATTTAGACTTTTTTAGACAGTCAAAGTTTTTGCTCTGTAATACCAACATGCAACTCAAGCTGACATTGAATAAGCCTGAATTTGCGCTGAATGCATTTGGTAAAGTTGACAATTTTAGAATTCATGTGGAAGATATTGCACTTTACATTCGTCGAGTAGTACCGAATCCAAGTGTCATTAGAGGGCATGCTGAAATTCTTAACCGCCAAAATGCCATTTACCCTGTTCAGCATACAAAGCTTCTTACCTTTACAATTCCGAAAGATCAAAAGAGTTTCATGAAAGATTGCCTCTTTCCATCGGAAGCACCGAAGCTCCTCATGGTGGCAATGGTTGAAAATGATGCATTTAATGGTAATATAAAGAAGAATCCTTTCAATTTTAAACACAATCAGTTAAGTGAAATTGCTTTACGTGTAAATGGTGTGAGTCATCCTGGTCCACCCTACAAACCAGATTTTGCTGCGGATCAATTTATGCGCAGTTATGTTGATTTTATGGATGTCTTTGGCTTTTACAATACGGATGACACCAACGGACTCACTATGAAAGAGTTTAAGAGTGGATATACTATTTATGCATTTGATTTGACTGCTGACAGCGATATTAGTGCACCCTATCGTCAAGCGAACGTGCCTCATAATATTCGTTTGGATTTGACGTTCAAAAGAACACTACCTGAGACGATCAATGTATTAATTTATGCAGTCTTCGATTCAAACATTGAAATTACAAAGTATCGTGACGTGATTCTTCAGTATAATCGTTAATGAGTTGGTTGACTGCTGACGATATTAAGACTAAAGTGCAGCGTAATGCAGACGAAGCGACGTTGAAAGCTTTCGATAATGTCTATTCGCTCGATACCTTACCACCTGCAATAAATCACTATCCCATCTTTATTGTGCTAAACACTCATTCGCAGAATTTAGGCGGTGAGCATTGGGAAGCGATCTTTATTGGAGAAGATCGACGTGGTGAACTATTTGACTCTCTTGCTCAACCTCCAAATATACCAACACAGCAGTGGTTGAGAAAACATACGCGTCAATATCAGCGAAATGAACGCATACTACAGCATCCACTTTCACCAACGTGTGGTGCTTTTGTACTGTACTTCATTTTTAAAGCGTTTACATGTATCTCGATTTGTATCTGTTATTCAAAACTTTTCATGTAATCCATCCTCTAATGAAAAAATGATTTGTGAGTTCTATCATGATTTGACATAAAAACATCATGTTGGAAAAATTGTTTTTTATTTTACAATCCGCTGGGTACGTACATACTCAATGAGATTGTCTAGGATCACATTTGCTTGTACATGAGATTTTAGTCCAGTAATGATCACTTTACTATTATGAAAGATTGCAACATGCACAGGTAACCAACAACTAATGAGAGCTGCAGGAAAAAGTTCAGGTTCATAACACAAATTGTAACTGCTGGTACGAATCTTCAAAAATGATACACTTTCACTCAATTGAGTAGAGATCACCATATTGTCCACAGTCAGATTCGACATCACACACCTCTCCCTCTTCCATATCCGACGTAGTAGTCTCTGTAGGTCTAAGCGCATTGACTGCGCCGATGAATGAGAAAGGGCGCCCAGAATCTGCACAGTTCCATTTGGGAAGAGTTGAAGATTCCGTGAATTGTTCATCTTCACCACTAACATTTGAGGTCGGCCCGGGTAATACTTGCTGTTTGGAAGCTGTTGGTGTAATGTTGTGAGATCGATTTTGGTGTAGAGTCTGAAGCGACGGAGAATGTTGACGATGGTGTAGCGATGGCGCTTCATGATGAAAGAATGAGTAAATTGAGCGATGTACCTTCCTTTTATACTTTTCCAACTACCTTGATGAAATGTGAAGTTAGTATGAAGTTGGGAATGATAGAGTTGAATTCGCCGATTGTTGACGCGCAGCAGATGCGATTTCCAATACGTGAATGTCTTTTCATATAGAAGTATTTCAAATCCTTCATGATATGATGTAGAGATTGAAAATTACGATAAGATAAAGCAAACTCTCTTCTCACATTTCCAGTTGAATCTTTGAAATAGGCGTTTCGATCATGATCCATTTCAATACGTTGTAGGGAATCTAATTTCCAACTCATGGTGCGTGGTAGTCATGTCTGATTAAGATTTGCATAGTAGGGCGATGAACTCACGACGAATAAATGTCATGATGGAGCGATGTATGTATCTTCTATACTTCTCCCAATTGTATTTGCGAAATGAGAAACAGTTTGCGGAATGAGAATAGCAGATTTGAATTACATTGTTGCAACGTTGAAGCCAAACGTGATCACCCAAGGAGATGAATCTTAATGTTTCAAAATATTCCAAATTCCTCATGATATCATTGAGTTTGACAAATTTTCGCCATGTTAATGTAATACCTCTTGCAGTATGACCATGACAATTTTTGAAATGTACGTTTCCATCACGATCAACTCTGATATATTGTAGAGAGTCCAAAATCCAAGTCTTCATGATGTTATGCAAAGCCGCAGATCAGCAATATAAAAATGTCGTTTTATCATATTTTGCTTAGCAATGCGGCCGCAAATAGATTTGCTAGTAATCGAGCCGCACTCTTTTCTACTCCCATTGATCATACACAACAGCTAAATGGAAAGTGGGAAGTGGGTGTCACTCAACTTGTTTATAGCAACTGTGTCTATACTTTTGATCATGAGGTGATGACTATTAATATGAGACGCACAGCTGCTTACCAATGTGAAAAGGGCTGCCGAGTATACATTCCACAGTGGCCAAAGAAAGATCTCTTATCATGTAAAAAGTTTATTTATGATTTCCAGAATAACGCGTTTAAACATATTGTCAAATTTACTCCGCACAATGATGATCATAATTATGTACATCATGTAGTTGAGAAAGATTGGATTGTTGGTTTAAGTCCAAGTTTAAGAAATGATTTAGATTACCTCGCTAGCACCTTAACAAGCTATGATAATTATAACGTTAATTACCACCCAAGTGGTCATAAGCAGTTAATATATCGAGAGGAAGCTTATTATGTAGATCTTATTCCAAAAAATGAGAAGACGTTGGTGAAGAAGATTGTGATTAAGCCAAGAAAGACAAAGATGACTCCTGAAACATTATTGAAGAAATTTAATTATCTCCTTCGAGTTGATGGTAAACAAGTGGCAACATTAACTTATATCAAATCATCTAATCATATTGTAATAAGTAAATTAAATGATGATGATCTAGTATTAGTTTGTTCAAAAGATTTTCATCAGTTCTTACGACATCGTTCTGCAGCTGTTCATGGAAAATTTGATATGCAACATTTGCCATGTGAAAGGTCAAATCAATTTGATACAGAATGGACCGTATCTTTATACAGAAAGTGTGTAGAGCCTTTAGGTGGTATCTTACATGAAACAAGAGTGTTGATGCCTCGCATTATTACTTCAGTTAAATTGGTTGTAGATTATTTAAATGAAGTGATTAATGAGCAACATATTTCATTTTCTGAAAAAGAAAGTACTTTGTCTCTCACTATAAGTGGAAAAGATATTGAACTATATATGGATAAAACTCTAATGGACATTTTGGGTTTTGATCAAAATATCTTTAAAAGTGGCACTGTAACCAAAGCTAGCGCAGACATGTCGCTATCGCGTCGTATTAACTATTTTCAGATATATTCCAATATTGGTGAAGATGTACGTGTGGGAGATGTTGAAGCTCCATTGCTAGCAATGATACCATACCAGCCAAAAAGCTGCAGTATTTTATCTGAGCATACTTTCAAGAAAGTGCATTATACAAAGCTGAAATCAAGCTACATCCCACAAATTGATATTGCAATTTATGATGATGCTGGTGCGTTGATTCCTTTTCATAAAGACGCTGTGACAAGTATCACACTCCATTTCCGAATGAAGAGTTAATGCAAAAGTATGCTAATATATTTTTCCAATGTGAGTAATATGGAAAGTGAAAATAAGGACTCGTTTCTAATCTACTTACCCAGTAATGCTTCTATGAATAAATTTCCCAAAAATAAATCATCAGACTATCGAGTAGAATTAAATCGCCCACTACATTTAGAAGGAGAATGGGAGGTTGGCGTTTCTAGTATTTGCTATGATAGCAATATTCAGAATGTGAATGATTTGGAAGAAATGATATTGACTCCTCGCACCCATGATGGAATAACGATGAATAATGCATTCCAGTTCCCATACAATTTAACATCAGATGGAAAGTGGAACTATGAATGGATTCAGATAAAGTCAGATTATTATGGTCCATTTGGGAATGAGAAAATTATTAAGGCGTTCAATAGTGGTAATACTTCCATCATGAAGAATAAGGATCAGAAAGTTTATGAGTTTACTATCTATCATTGGAGTGGGAGACAGTTCCTTCGCTTTCATTCTTTTACTATAGGTCTTA
>CAJQUW010013582.1:0-197242 GCA_907163375.1 Prostheceraeus crozeri | reverse complement strand
CAACAATGTAACGTTTAAATTTAGATTAAATTAAATCATTTCAAAATTGAATAAGTAGTAAAGAAAGACATCATTAGAGACCAGTTTTAAATCAATACCCCCCCAAGTAGTAAGGAAAGTCATCATTATAAAATGTTTTAAATCAATACTCCCTTCTGACTAAGTAGTAAGGAAAGACATCATTAGAGAACAGTTTTAAATCAATACCCCCCTCTGTCTTCTAGGGGTCCCTTAAGAATATTTTTTTATTATAAAATGAGCAACATAAATGAGTTTTTTAAATTATATGGAACACAGACAACAACGAATTTCGATTTAAATAAGATTGCTAATCGATTAGGAATAAAGAATTTTCACATATTGATGAGGGATGAATTACAATTCCTAAAAAATAGGCCATCAATAACTGTAAATTTCATAACAAATCTTCATACGTCAAATGAAAAAGGTGTACATTGGTCAGCAGGCGTTAAAAATCATCAGCAGAACTATTATTTTGACCGCCCGGAGGCTGAGAACTATTATTTTGATTCATACGGTTTGCCCCCTACAAATGAAGTAAAAGAATTACTTGGAACGGGAACATACAATACATTTCAAATTCAAAAACCAGGCACTACCTATTGTGGACAATTATGTTTATACGTTTTGTACAAATTACAAAAAGGAGTACCATTTCTAGATATTATGTTAGAGTTAAACAATCTATAACTCAAGCGAAGCTAGCTAAAGCGCCACCTAAAGGTTAAAGCTCTGTTTTCTGTAATTCATTTTGATAAAAACGACCTCTGATATCCTCATTATCTAAATCTTTAATTTCATAAGTAATCGGATAACTTTGTTTTATTTTAGAAACTTCAAATATTTCTTTAGTCCAATAACCAACAAAGCCTTTTTCAAATTTATTCTTATATTTAAATATTCTAACTCTATCTCCAATTTTAAATTTCGGCTTAAGTTTCTGCAAATTCGGATTACTCTCATTCAAATTATTATTCTCGAATATTTTCTTTCGTACTAGATCAGGGTCGTCAGAAGCATTCTTTGGAGTTTCTTCAATACCAGAATGAACTTTATTATTGTACTCTTCCACAATTCCTGGTAATATCTTCAACCATTTCTGATTTCTTTGCTCAGTAAATTTCTTGAATAATTTATTTTTTAACGTCCGATTGAATCTTTCTATCACTACGGCCTTCCCTGCATTTTCAGTTGAATAAACTGAGCCTTGGCGATGACTTTCGTCTGTTTCAAATAGTGGCTGAACGTTTCGGTTATAAAATTCCGACCCTTTATCAACAAACAATTTTTTTGGCTTTCTCTTACTTTCTTTAAATATTTCTTCAAACGCATATTTAACTGAAAGACCACTTTTATTTTTTAAAGGCTTTACCCAAGCGTATCGTGTATATAAATCTATAACGGTCAATGCGTATTTGTAGTCCCTTTCATTCGGCATATGAATAAGATCAGCACTCCAAATATCATCTTTATTAAATACTTTTACTTTCAATAAATATTTAGGCCTTCTGTATTCTTTATGAATTTCAGACGCGTAGGTTCGAGCGTTGCTCTCAGACAGCTTAGCTGTCGTTTCATTTAAACCCTGGCCGAATAATATTTTAGCTTGTAAAGCTTTCTTAACAAACATTCTTTCAATTTTTTCTCTAAATGTAGGATTTTGAATACTATCTAATTCTTGAATCATCTTCTTATCAGCTGCATGTCGAGAACTTAGATCATGATTTCGATAAGCTAAATCATGCCTGTAAGCTGCGGCATCTACTCTATTTATCGGTTCTTCACCTGGTTTCGGATTATTATTCTCATCTAGTCTTATATCTAATCGAGTTCCTGGACCGGTATATGAATGACCAGGAAGATGTTTTTCTTTCGAATATTTACTCCAAATAAATCCAGGAAAGTTTTCTAATGTTTTTTGTATGTCACCACCGTAGGTAGTAGCCAAACTTTGTTTGTCGTCGTTACCTTCATAAATTTTACAATTTAAGTTTTTATTTTTGTTTAATAGATAATTCAATAAATCTAAATTAGAAATTTTTAATTTAATTAAATTTTCGGAATTTGTGGAATTCATTTTAAAAGATAAAATAAATGTTTTACCTTATGGACCAAAGGTCCTGAGGTTATTACCGAATCATACTAGGACTTAGATATATTCCAGAACCATCTTTAGTTTCTTTAATTTCAATTAAATCATCTACATTGTGGAGAATATTTTTAAGAACTCGTTTTCCTTCATCAACTAATTTTAATTTACTAATAAAATTATCTACTATTCCTTCTCCCCTAGCAGCTTTCTCTAACTCTCTATTATGACGTTTTTGTTCTTCTAATGCTGCCTTCTCTGATTTATTTTTATTTACTGCTTGGACAATACCAGCTGTCCCACCTGCAACACTTCCTGCTGCAGCTATGCCACCTATTATTAGTGGAATTAATGGGAGAATCCCGCCATTCTTTTCTTCTTGTAATTGAATATTCTCTATCATTGGTTTACTTATGTAATACTTTTTTTTATTAATAGTAATAGTTTTAGGGGTATTTTTGTCAACAATATTACGTAATTTTAATTCAACAGTTTTATTATTAATATTACTTTTCGCTTGCGACATTTTTAATAAAAAATTTTAAGTTATCAAAAATTTAAATCTATTCTAGTTATGAAAAAATTTCAAGTTACCAAAAAATTTTAAGTTACCAAAAAATTTTAATCTATTCTAGTTATTAAAAAATTTCAAGTTACTAAAAATTTTAAGTTACCAAAATAATTTTAATCTATTCTAGTTATGAAAAATTTTAAGTTAAGAATTTTTAATCTATTCTAGTTATGAAAAAATTTTAATTAACTTATCCTTACCATCTTTCCATTAAGAATTTCAATAGAATATTTTACATCTTCTAGCAATAAACCATAAGCCATCAATGAAGTTGTGGAATCTTTCTTTTCAATATTAATTGTTACATCACAACCAGTCTTGATAATATCTTCAGATTGTGCACTTAAATCGAAACAGAAAACAGGATATAAATGTCTCCAATCTCCAGGAGTTAATTGTGGTTCAACTCCAAATTCTGTACAAAGATTTCGATAACAATCATATCCTTCCATAAATTGATTATTGGTATCATCGAATCTTAATGGATCAATTGGATATCGGGTTTGATTTAATGAAACTTGTAAACTTCGAATTGTATTAATATGAAAAATATTGTTGTTCTTATCAAAACTTGGAGAATTATTTCTTTGAAATGTTAGTAATAAATATCTTGGAGTATTCGCAGTTCTAGTAAAATGCCAGTTAAATCTTTGTTCGGAAAAAGTTACTGAACTAGCAGTACGCTTTAGAAAATTTACTGGAATTGGTTTGTTAGTATTTAATCTTTTTGCAATAGCTGTTTCAACCTCTAAACTAGGAGTAATATGCTTAATCCACCATTCAAGTCTATCAATTTTTAAATATGCTTTTTCCCAGTCTTACCAAAAAAGATTAATTCATTATTTGCTGTACGATGAATTATTAATTTAAATTTTAATTGATATGATATTTTATCATAATCTAAATATCCGAATAATGGAGACAATGACCAATTTACTGTCTGTTTACTTTTTTTGTTAAATTCACGTCTTTCTTTATATGCATCATTATTTGTTTTATTTAAATGTTTTGCAATATTTTCTACATCTTTCGCAATTCCTGCGGCATCTGTTCCAGCGTGAGTTAAATCATCAACAATTATACCATCATTAGTATCAGGAAACCAACCTTCGATTTCATACTTTTTATTATTTTCACCAATTGTTACAAATCTAAGCATTGTATCAATTACACCTGGAGAATCACTTATTGTTTCTATATTTTGAGTTGCAACATCTAAACGCATTTGTGTAAATAATCTTGGAAAAAAATTATTCTCTAGTGCAATATTATCGGTTTCTGGTAATGGTGTTGTAAAATTGGCATCACTATACAAAGAATATTCACAGTGTAAAAATGAATCAGGTAGATATAAATAACTCTGCTGATTATCAACTTCAAAAATTAAATCACCTCCAGTATTTACTCTACTGGAAGATCCGGGATTCATAGCAATTCTTATATAGTCATTCTTTTTTTGATTATAACTGACGAACGGAGGATCGTCTAATCTAAATTTATTTTCGATAAGCGAAGACATTTTTATAAAAAATAATTTGACTTTTTGTTTTTTCTCACAGACAGAAAAAAATTTTACTAAAATAATTTTGCTAAAATAATTTTGCTAAAATAATTTTACTAAAAAAATTTTACTAAAAAATATATTTTAGAATTTTGCTAGACCAGCTCCGCTACAGCTTTGCTGGTTAAACCGAAGGTTGCTACTCACGCCATTTCCTCTTATTTCTTCAATTGTTTTTTTATTATTTTTATTTTCATTATGTTTACTATTAGACGGAGCTCCGCTCCTCAAGGTTTCCCCAACAGCAATGTTAGCAATTTTGTTTTTTGTTTCCTCTGAAAGTTTTTTTAAATTTTTTAGTTCTTCAGAATCATTCCTAAGTTTACGAATAGCTTCTAGTTGTTTTAATTCGTTTTGAGACTTGACAGCATTTGATATTGCACTAGCTGTACTACCTATAGCAGCTGCTCCTTTTGCAGCAGATGTAATCAAATCTTTATTATTTTTAATTAAGTTAACGATACTTCCAATACCAGAAAAGATGCCAGCCCCTTCTTTTTGGACGGCACCTGCGGTGCCTAGGAACTTTTGTGTTCCGACAGTTTCTACACTATCATAATGGTACACAGGTTTCTGAGATGGTTCATGAGCAATTTTATTATTTGATGCAAAATGTTTAAGATTGTGTTCATAAATTATAGGCATTTTTTAGGATTAAATTTGACTTTTGGGAAAAATATTTACGATTGGTTAGTAACCTGAGGACCTTTGGTCCGATCGGCTAAAGCCTCGAGGAGCTTCGCTCCGATAGGTTAGAAACCCAAGACTTCGTCGATCAAGATTTACGTTTGTGAATGGACAACAACTTCGAGATAACTTTATTAATTGCCTGTTGCACTTTATCTATTGCGTCAAGCAGCGTGTGATGTACTTTAATTTCTTTTCTATTAACTTGCATTTTCACCTGATTCATCTTCAACGCCGTTTTAAGTGCATTTAACTTAATTTTAAGAACATCTAATTGTCTTTTAACAGAATCTAACTGTTCTTTATTTTCTTTAGAGTTTTCTTGTAAATTTTTCTTGAATTCATTTTCTAAATTGATTTTAAGAGTTTTCATTTTATCAACTTTTTCATTAAGTGAGTTTACTTCATTTATTATTCTATTCATCTTTTTCATTTGTTGAGTAATTTTAGAACTTAATTCATCAACACTTTTTTGGAATGTAGCTTGTAACTGCTTTAAATTTTTTTTAATTCTTTCAGGAAGTTTTTCTATTTCATCTTCTAATTGTTCTTTTAACATTTTTATCTGATGTTTATTTTTAATGACTGCAGATTTTAACTTTATAGAAAGTAATATTAAAATTTTTGATTGTTCTGAAATCTTTTTAAAAAGTTTTGCTATATCTGCTTCTAGCTCTCTATCCTTTTTATCAAGTTTTAATAATTTTTCGTTTAATGATTTGTCATTAAGTTTTAGCAACTTTAATTCATTCATCAGTGGAACCAAAACATCGTTTATATATTTTTCCTTTAAATCATTGATTTGTGTATCAACATATTGTTTATTTGTTAACTCTGTATTTTGTTGCGGAAGAATAGAAAGATGCAATGGTCCAGATAAAACGTCTCCAGTTTTCATGATATAATTTTCTATCTCTATTTCTAATTCACGATTATTCGGGATATATGCACCTCCACCAACATTTGGTAACATCATTTTTTAACAATAAAAAAATAAAATTTTTTCTAATAAAAGTAAAATTTTTTTTCTAATAAAAGTGAAATTTTTTCTAATAAAAAAAAATGGAAAATCCAAATTTAAAAAAATTATATTCGCCCGCATCATCCTGTTCTTCTTATTCGACGAGATCAACGGGATTTGAAAATAAATGTTTTGATAATAATAATAATAATAATCCATGTATAGATGTTAATATTTTATTTCAATTACAAGCCGAAATATTTAGAGAACAGACTAAAGGTTTACCTTCTATAGAAACTAATTATTGTTTATTTCCGGGGGATCCATTTATTAAATTTATGGAGATTGTAAGTAAATATAATGATGTAGCTTATGTTGAATTAAATAAAGAAAATATGGTTATAATAGGTCATAATAATGTTTATGGATTTATTAGAGCAGTGTTACCAATTAGTAATACTGATTGGATAGAAACTAAAATTATTAATTATATCAATATTAAAGAATTAGTTAAAAAATTAAAATCTTTTTCGAAAGAAAAAATTAGATTATTTGTTGACGATCAAAATCAATATAACATTCACATAGAGAGTAAAAAACATAATGAAGAATTATTATGTCAAGTTTATTATAGAGACACAATTTATAAACAAGAAACATTAGAAATGCCGCAAAGATATGATGATGATACGTATATAGGATTATATTCAAACTTAAATATTAATTTGTTAAAATCTTACATAAATGGCTTAGCTCAACAAGAGAAAATTTATATGTGGACTACACCTTATACTATTAACAATGACCATAATCATATTCATAATAAACGAACTGAAGGTTCTAGGGCTTTGCCCGATCTTAGAGAATCTTATGATAATAATGATGATTCTGTAACATCTGAAAAAGGTGTAAATGGTAAAAAAGATTATAAAAATATTAGTAATTATAAAAATTTATCTAAATTTCATTTTCTTACAATTGAAAATAATAATGATGGTATAGTTGAAGATACTGTTAGACAACTATGTGTCGGGTCTACAAAATTTAAATTAGGATTTACATCTAATCAATTAAAAATTTTATCATCTTTAACAAAAACTAAAAGTGATTCAGATTATGGTGGTGTTATTAAATTTTCCAAAAGAGATCAAAGACCAATATTTTTCTCTATTATATTATTAACAGATAAAAGATGTAATTTAGAATTAGATATTCCAATAAGAGAATGGTATCCTATCATGGAAGGGCATCCTATACCAAAAAGTGTAATTTATGATGATGAAGAAACAATTTATGATGATGATGAAGAATCAATTGATGATGATGATGAATCAATAGTTAGTGAAAAAAAATTTAAATTATCTTTTGATAAAACATTATATGATGAAACTTAATAAGATAAAACTTAATATGATAAAACTTAATGTGATAAAACTTAATGTGATAAAGAAAAAAATAACTAAAGAACGTGAAATATATAATAATATAAAATAACACTCAAGTCCTTGATATTAGAATGTTTATATCTAAAATTAAAACACAAATTTTTTCTTAAATTTTCTCTAAAAAAATAGAAAAAATGGAAAATACCAAGTTTTATTGTGTCTTATGTAAAAAAAAGTTGCAAACAAAAAGAAGTTATCAATCTCATTTAAATAGTAGATTGCATTTACAAAATGTAGAACGAGTTGATGAAGGAAATATATTAAAATTAAATAGTTATAAAAACTATCTAGAAACATTGCCTACTGATATAAAAGTTAAAAAAATGTTTGATGATTATTCACATTCGGAATATAAAAAAGTTTTTAATAGTGAAGATGAGACCATACAAACCGAAGGTTCTAGGGCTTCTCCCGTACCAGATGGAAGATATTTATTTAGCGATACTGATGAATTTAACGAAATAGATGAATTTGATGAAGCCGTAACAGATATAAAATATTTATTTAATCAGTCTGTTCGCGGGACATCAAAGATGTCTTCTAGGGCTTCGCCCGTTGAACATAATGAAACCGATAAAACTTTTTCTGATATTCTAGCCAACTTTTATAATATATTTAAGAAATCTTTCAAATGTTATATGAATGTAGAAGTACTTTATACAAAAAATGGACCTGATGGAATTCCTGAAGAAATAATACAAGGACATTTTACAAATTCACAAGAAATTCATAATGTAAATGATATACAACCCATATTTGAATCGATGATACTTAAATTAGAAAATTGTATAATTGAAGCCCAGTTACGTGAATCTGGTTGGAGATTTGTTAAAATACTATCTAAGAAAATAGTAATTGATAAATATAAAAATAATACTGGTGGTAGTTATGTTTCTTTACCTTTCAGTTCACCACAAATAATCAACATAAAAAATGAAGATGATTATTGTTTTCTGTGGAGTATTATAGCACATTTACATCCTGCAGAATATCATAAAGAAAGACTAAGTCATTATAATAAAGAAGAATACATAAGGGAATTTGATCTTTCTGATGGCTTAGATGAATTTCCATATGATTATAATAGGTTAATAAAGTTTCATAAAAAGAATAAAAATTTAATAGAAGTAAATGTTTTTGAATTAAATGTGAATTATGTTTCTATTGGTAAAATTATTCCACTTTACTCAGATTCAAAAAAATTTTATTTGAATAATAAAAATTTATGTCAATCAGAAATAGTATATAATGATAGAGGAAATTACATGCATCATAATATTTTTTACCAAGGAAAAATAATATGTACTGAAAAATTTGAACTTGTTAAAACACTATCACCAATAATGATTAATCATAATAATTATAAAGGACGTACTGATGATTATAATTACAAATATTCATCTTTATCTTCAGAATATCAACAAAAATTAGAAAATTTAGATAAAAGTTTACAAAAATGTAAAATAGATTATCAACAACAAATAAAAATGTTGCTACAAGAATATCACCATAAATATCAAAATGAGATAGAAACAATTCAAAAATTAAATGAAGAAAATAATAAAGAATTAAATAATGAAGAAAATAGAGAATCGGCTAAAGCCAGAGGAGCTTCGCTCCGATTAAATGAATGTTTAAAAAAATGTCTACAACAATATAAAGAACAATATGATAAAGAATATATTTATCAGCTACAAATATTAAATCAAAATTATTATCAAAATACATTTAATATTACAAAAGAAATTAATGAAACACATGAAATATATAAAGATGAATTTGAAAAACTAGAACAGTCAAAACAACCAGCACAAGCGAATATATTATATTATCAGGGACATTTTATATTGTGTAAAGATGTTTCTATATTTACAAAAACTTCAGATAATAAAAATTTTCCTTGTCTTCAATGTATGACAAGTTTTAGAACTAAAGAAGAAATGAATAGACATTTGGAGAATTGCCAACAAAATGAAGCAGTCAGAAACACATTTCCAAAAGATGATTATTTAGAATATAATAAATGGTATTTTAAAAATAAAGTACCCTTTACTATTTATTGTGATTTTGAAGCTTATAATGTTAATATGACACAAAATCGAACGGAAAGTTCCAGGGCTTCACCCGATTCTGAAAATTATAATTCTGAAAATGGTACGGGCCAATTAGAACCTTCGGTTTTTAATTATGAAAAAAGTGCATCTGAACAAAGTAAAGAAAAATATATATTTGAACAAAAACCATTATGTTGGGGAATGTACATTCATTCAAATTATCCTGAATTATTTAAATCAGAATATTTACAATACTATGGTGAAGATAGTTCAGAAATGTTTACAAAGAAAGTAGAAGAATTACAAGGACGTTTTTCACAATTGCTTGAAACAAATATTCCAATGATGCCATTAACAGAAAAAGAAAAATTAAATTTTATTAATGAAACAAAATGTTATTACTGTGGAAGAGAATTTACAAAAAATTATAAAAATGGCAAAGGTAGATATCTTGACAAGCGAAGCGACGGCTCTGCCGTCAAGGTAAAAGATCATGATCATCTAAATGGATTATATAGAGGTGCAGCACATAATTCTTGTAATCTTAATGCTAATAAATTTAAATATAACTTTGTTCCTTTATATTTCTACAATGGTTCTAAACATGATTTCCATCTAGTAATGAAAGATTTATTTTCATCTGAAAAATTACAACAACAACAAATAAATGTACTATGTAAAACAGAAGAAGAATATTTTTCAATGCAATTAGGTTGTATTAGAATTTTAGATGCATTTAGATTTTTTACTCCTTATTCATTAGATGTTATGGGAAAAACTTTGAAATCTGAACAATGTAAAATATTAAATAAATATAATTTAAAACCTTTAAAAGGCATATTTCCGTATGAATATTTAACTGGAGATTTTAATTCTGTGAATAAAATTATGGAAGAAAAACAACTTCCTCCAATAAATGAATTTAAATCAACATTAAAACAATCAAAATTATCTGACGAAGACTATGCAGCAGCTGAAAAGAATTGGAGAGAGTTAAATTGTAAAACAATGTATGATTATACAATGAAATATCTTCAGATAGATGTATTAATACTAGCTGATCTTTTTGAAAACTTTCGTGATATGTGTTTAGAATATTACGGAATAGATCCATGTTATTGTTATTCTACACCAGGTTTAACATGGCTAGCAGGATTAAAACATACTGGTGTTCAAGCCGATGGCTCTAGGACAAAGTCCGTTAAACTTAAACATTATAAAGAAAATACATATGATAAATTATTATTTTTTGAATCTGGAATTAGAGGTGGAGTTTCATCAGTTTTAGGTAATAGATATGTTAAATGTTATAATAAGAAAGTAAATCCACAAGAATATGGAATAATGAAACCTTTATCTCCAGAAGAAAAAGAAAAAATATTAGAAATTTTTCGAACGAAACGAGAAGGAGTAGAACGTGAAAAAGCAATTGATGAATTCATGAGAGAAAACTATTTGTTATATTATGATTTTAATAGCTTATATTCTTCTTGCATGATACAAGAATTACCAACAGGTGAAATGTCATGGTGTAATATTCTAGATTATCAAAAAACATATGATGGAAATTATAATCATGGTTATATATATGAAGTTGATTTAGTATACCCTGATGAAATAAAAGATAAAACAAAATATTTTCCTTTCTGTCCCGAAAACAAAATTCCTAATATAGAAGATTTTTCAGATTATCAAAAATCTTTAATTCCTAAGAAATACAGACCAACAAAAAAACTTATGTTAACACAAAGCAATAAAGGAAAGTATGTTGTTGAAGGAAGAATGCTAGATTGGTATTTAGATCATGGAATGATTCTCACCAAAATACATCGAAAACTATTTTATCAAAAATCTAGGTGGTTAAAAAATTATATAGAGTTCAATATTGAAAAACGCAAAATAGCTAAAAGAAATAAAGATGATTTTGGAAACGTGTTCTTCAAATTAATGAATAATGCATTTTATGGTAAGACTTTAGAAAATGTGCGTAATAGACAAAATATTGAAATAGTTTATGATAAAGATAGGTTTCAAAATTTAACAAGGAAACCTACATATAAAAGAACTACTAGATTTAGTGATGAACTATGTGCTGTACATTTACGTCGAATTAGCGTAAAACATGATAAGTTTAATTTTATTGGTTTCACTATATTAGAATTAGCTAAACTATTTATGTATAGTTTTATATATGATTATTTAGCACCTGCTTATGGCAAAAACTATAAATTACACTTTACAGATACCGATTCTGTTTTCTTAGAATTAACAATACCCTATAATTCTACACTTGATGAAGAAATTAATAAAATAAAAGATATCATTCATCCTTCTGATTTATGTAAAGTAAAAGATGAATTAGAAGGAAATGAAGATTTCATAACAGAAGCTATATTTTTAAAATCTAAATGTTACTGCTATGATACAACTAATAATATTAAAACACATAAAACATTAAAAGGAATTTCAAAGGCATCAGTGGCTAATCAAATAACATTTCAAGATTATAAAAATGCATTATTTAATAATGAAATAAAAACAGCATGTAATTATAGACTTAATTCAAAAAAACATAACATGTATTTAAAAGAAGAACATAAATTAGCATTAGATCCATTTGATGATAAAAGAAAAATTTTACCTGATGGAATAACTACTGAACCTTTTTAATTTTCTAATTTCTAAGATAGACAAATTTGATATATACATAAAATAAAAAAAAAATATTGTAACACTATATTTGTATATTTTCATCACTCCGCGAAAATATTTTCGATAACTCTTTCATGAATTTTTTTATCAATATTAATTGTAATGAAGCCATAATCTTTTGACCAAGCATTATTACACGATTGTTTAAATTCATCTTTATTTCTTACGCATAAATCTCTTAACAAATCACTTAAGTTTCTTGCATTTATTTCAAATAGTATAAATATATTTGCATTCTTTCTAATAACACTTCCGTCTAATGAATACATACTTTGTGTTAAATAAAAAACACTACAGTTATTATGTCTACCTCTTGTGAAATAATTTCTCTGAACTGACTGATTTCTATCATTAACACAATCATCAAAAATTACACAATGTTTCATTGTTTTATCTAGTTTACTAGGATCTTGCATATTACCACTATCATCTATTAATTGTATCTTTATATGGTTATTTTTATTAGATTCTACTAACTGATTATTTTTTGCTGCTTCTTCACACCACGAACTTATTTCTTCTTCATCTTCAGATTTTTCATATTCTTTGAATAATGAAGCAATTGCTGTTTTTTAAGATTATTTTCAAATCCATATTTTAAAAATTGATAGACGGGTTGTTCTGCCGTTGCTGTATAAATTATAAGATTGTTATAATCCAAAAAATTTGTAGTCGTTAAAATTTTAAATAATAGATACGTTTTTCCGCAACCTGATCTTCCACAAATAACTGACAAAACTTTATTAGATAAATTTGGATGATGATTAAATTTAAGTTTTTTTTTATTTAATGGAGGTAGTTCACTCATTTTTTAATAAAAAAATTTATTTTTATTTTTTTTATTTTTTGTTTCTAAAGAAGAAGAAAATTAAACTTCTCTAGCTTCGCGTGGGAATTTATACCTCCCGAACCAAAAGATCTATCATAATCTCTTCACCTCCAAAATTTATTTCTTGTCCTTTTTCATCAGTGTTTCTAATGCCAATGTTGTTAATAGTTTTTCTTGTAATAGGAAAATATATTAATGTTTGTGGAATTACATTTAATCTATAACCAATGGGTACAGTAAAAGCTGGAAAACTGAATATTAAATTTGATAATTTACCATTTATATATCCTCCTTCAATAATGTCACAATGTACAACAATTGAATTTATTTCAGTTATTTTTGGAATCTTCTCACCTAAATGATAACCTTGACTATAGGTTTGTTTATTAAATCCTAATAGCTTTGACAATGATCTATCATGATTAAAATCAACTTGATGATTTTCGTCTAAAGTAAGAGAAAATTTATTAACTGCCGGTTCAACTGCAAAATGTAATTGTTTCTTATCTTTAAAAGATATACCTAAATGTCTCTTAATTTCATTTGATATTGTTTCAACTTCGTAAGAACCAGGAAGAAAAGTTAGTATTTTCCATGTTTTGCCTTTATCAGTAGAATATCTAAATTGATCATTCACATCTTTGATAACGTTTTGAATAGTGTTAAATGTAGAGAAACTAGTCAATGCAATTTGATAATTTTTATTTTGTTCCAAATGTAGAATGGGTTCTAAATTACAAGTGTGTGATGAAGTAGTTGTTATAATTTTTAACGTCGTACTAAATTTTGATGAACCCAAAATCTCTGTCAAATTTTCTAAATGATTATTAATTTTGTCTAAATCTGCTGAACACATTTTTAAACTAAAAAAATTAAATAAATATTTTTTTATGAAAAAAGTAAAACAACAACATATTTCAGCTACGGGCGAAGCCCTGGAGGACATCAGAGATGTCCGGTTATACTTTTATAATCCTCTTCATTTAGAATCTTCTTTTCTAACAGTCTTTTCAATATAGCATGAATTTCATTGAAACTAGAATTATGTCCTTCTTTTATTGCAGATATTAAAATATTTAATCTATTTAGTAATTCTTGTGGATCATCTGGTAAAAATACAGTTGTTTCAGTTTTCTGTTTTTCAGATAAACCTTTCCCTACTTTAACTCCCGTTGATAATAAATTTTCTAATTGTTTATAACGTCTAAGAGATTTTACTGCACCAACTCTGTCTAACATAGCTTTATATTTTATGAGATCCTCTACAGCATAATTATTTAAATCTGCTCCTCTTAAAAGATTAACAAAATTTCTATCTAAATTAAAAGGAGATTTATCTGGTGAAAAAACTATACCTCGAAAAGGTTGTGGAAATATTTCTTTTTGTCCGAGATAAAATCTAGGTATTGTTTTTCCATCTATAAATGAAATAGAATGTTCAAATTGCATAGATTTTGGTAATTTCTTATTAATGTTTGATTCTAGTAATCCATAGTCATCTAATATAGTTTTGTGCTCTGGATCTGTTATATCAATTTGTTTATCATTATTTGTACTTTCTTTTTCAAGAGTTTTAAATGGTTTCATAGTTTTTTCAAAATCAGTTTTTATTTGCTCGGTTTGCTGCATTTTTTCAAACATATCAGATTGAATACCAGCTTTTATCATTCTATGTTGAAGATGATTTTCTTTCATAATATTTCTTTGTTTTATTAACTCTTCTAATTGTTTTATTCTTTTAAAATTATCAGCTCTAATTTTATCCATTTTTAAAATATAATATTTGAATTTTGTGGTAACATTGGAATACAACAAAAACATTTTACTGAACAAATTCTTTTTTTATTGCTTTGTTGTTTGACATCTTTTCGTTTAAAGTTTTCTCGTTTTAAGTTTTCTCGTTTTAAGTTTTGTTTAATAAAGTTTTGTTTAATAAAGTTTTGCTTAAATTTTCGCTTAAAGTTTTTAGCTCTTCTAAGAAAAATTTGTCATTTTCTTCATTAGAAATTTTACCATCACTAGAAATTTTGCCATCCTTTTTATTTTTATCATCAACTTTTTCTGTCTGTGATTGAAATGATATTTGATTTACTTCATTAGCTATTTGATCAAATTTTTCAATCTCATCTAACGTAATAACATTATCATCACATACTCTTTGAAAGTAGTAATGTAGTTTATCATAGACTTCTTTAATATGTAAATGCTTAGTTTTTAATGATTTTCGTTTCTTAGTTATTAAAGATTTATCTAACATTGTAACAAGTGAAGTTGCAAAAACACCCGTACCTGTTAAAGCTGTAGCAACTACTGGAATTACTAAAACACCTGAAGATATAACAATTGTTGAAGCACCTAAACTTATTGTTAAGAATATGCCAATTCCTTGTGTTACATTCTTAACTTTAGTCCATCTCTTTCTTAATTTTTTATAATGCTCTAATCTTAATAATAATTGAGATTCCTTATCTTTCATATAACGTACTCTATCTTTGTGTTTTTCTTTATTCATTTTTTCAATGTCCATTAAAGTAGAACTACGTTCATATGATAACGAAGGATATATTCTTGCGGTTTCTTCCACTTTTGTTTCTTCCATTTTTAAAGAAATATTTTTAGTCACATGTTATATTTTAAAAACCTGAAAGATGGATAAAATTCATGAATTTGAAATTCTCAACTTTTATGATTTTCAGTGTCCTGGAACGGTCATGATTTTCAAGGTAAAAATTGTAATTCACAAATTTGAGATTCTTAACTTTTCTGATTTTTTCGGTATCCTGGAACGGTCATGATTTTAAGGGTGAAAATTGTAATTCTCAAATTTGAGATTTTGAAAAATTTGAAAATTGGGTATTTTTAAAAACGTCCAAATTTGTGAATTTAGGTCTTCATAACCTGAAAAAGGGTTCAAATTCATGAATTTATGTCGTTTTTAAAAAGTACCATTTTTGAAAAAATGGTACTTTTTGAATGGACTAAATCCATGTATTTAGGTCTTAAAAACCTGAAAAAGGGTCTAAATTCATGAATTTATGTCGTTTTTAAAGATACTATTTTTTTGAATTTTATGGTGGCCTGGAACGGTCTTTTGCCCATTACTGCTATGACATTTTGCAGATACAAGTTTATTGTATTTAATTTTGCAAATACAAGTTAATTAATTATAACAGTGCAGCAGCTTTGGTTTTCGAGAAATTGTACTAGGAAAATTTTGTAATTATATAGCACAATGTAAAATAGGGTGGAGTGAAAATATGAAAGTTTGAATTAATCCTCGGCCCTAGTGTAAAAGTTGTCTATAATGTATATGCCCAGTAAAAATTTTGAGACTATTGTTTATCATTAAGAGGTGCCGCCATGTGCCTTAATCAAAGAATATTTTTGCAATATTTACGTATTTTTCAATAGGCTTGTTTCAATTGTACGGTTCCTTTTGAGCAACGGCTTTATGATGAAATGCAAAAATAATAACAATCTAATCGAATCAGACACGACACGGTCAAAAAAATTCGAAGGATCCAGGAAACGGAAGATGCCAAAGTTAAACAATTATACCCTAGTGGAGAATCCTGTAAATAATTAGGTAATGTAATTAAAAGTCATGAACGAATGAATATAAATTAATACTAACAACATAGAGTAACGCGCTACTCTAGTATAGAGCAGGTACTGAAATACGTATAAAGGCAAGTCTACTCAATTGAAGACGGTAAGGGAAATAAATTAATACTTATAAACGATTTTATTTTTATCATATAAGAACTGAAATAAGAGTTCGTTATGGACCTGACGAGAAGCTAACTAAAAATAACAAAAGGTGAAAATTAGAAACCTAAAACACCAAAATTAAGTTTGCTATGTATGGAGTCATCAGGGAGGAACCATGTGGCTGCATGAAACAAGGTTTCGGCCCCTAACCTCCAACCTATACCACATAGCGGGGCCAGGCCAACCATATCGAATGTACGATATGGAAGGTCTCTCCAAGCCTGAGGAAACATAGCAGAACGTAACCGAAAATAAAAATTTTTAGCCTAATACACGAGGCTCTGTTCAAATTAATATTTACGATGTATGATAGTGAAATTGCATAGATATCTACAAGTTTACAAAAGAATGCCGTCTCCATATCACATGATCCAGATCATAAGCGGTTTATACCATAGAAATCGTTCGCTGACAATAAATTATCTGTGAACGATAGGTGACTCATGAAAAACAGCAATACAGTCATGCGTGTGTCATATTCATTTGGGTTTGTGAATGATAAGCGCCATTCAATAAGAGAAGTGGTTTTTACCATAACACTTGTATCTTTGAATGCTGCAAGCGACATGGCTAGAAAGCTAACTACACGTAGTGAACTTTGTCTTCAAGCTGAGGAATTACCAACCAGTAAACTGCCGACGCAGTACCATGTACTTAAATTCTACCAACACCATCGCAACGAATTGAAAACTTCAGCAGATAAAGAGCCAAGTACTGGTGAAGTGATTGATCTTTTATTGCCAAATATCTTAACTCTTTGGAGTAAAGCATCTATCCCTGTCATCACTGAAAAGAAAATCAAGGAAAAGGTGAAAAAACTACATGATGAATACCGAAACTTGATGAAATCCAGTAAGAAACTAAACTTTGACTTGACTTTTCAACGGTTTGCTGAACGAAAGAACATCCTTTTCGATATCGCATCCCACAAATGTGTGCCAATCATAGTGAATGCAAATGTGATTCATCTAAGAGAGTTCCGAAAGAAGAAAGGACTTTTTTAATTGATCAGCGGTCTGAACGCCGAATGATGATTGGAGGAGTCGACAAGAAAGTTGTTGGGTTTTTCATTATGGCAAAACAACCGTCTTATTCCATCATGGCGCGTGGTGTGTTGTATTTTTGAAATTCCCGCACAAGCTCATACAATATAACAAGAACACGTTCTGTTCTTAATCTTTACAATACAAAATAGAAGCATCTACTTACAATTTGCAAGTAGTAAGCAATGAATTAATAACAGCCTTTCATCATGAATTATTAATGACAAGACATGAACATAAAACTCAACATTTCCCTTTCTTAACGGAAAATAATTCATACAGGCATAGAAAAAGATCAAACACTTCGCACAGTAAAATGTAAATTCATAAAACATAAACTTTTACAAGTTCTACATAAATCTAATAATTGAATAGGACATCAGAGCATAATCAATGTACAGTACTTGTAGAGCATTTGATTAGAGAAGACATGTATCGTGTATAAATTCATCAATAAGGAAATAACTACAGAAGCACTGTGAGAGCACTCGATAGAAGCACTTCATGGATAATCACGATAGAAACACTCGACGAATAATCACTATAGAAGCACTCGATGAATAATCACGATAGAAGCACTCAATGAATTTAAAGAAGTTGTTAGCAAGTAATTCGCAAAATTCATGGACTAAATATACGCAAATTTATTACAAACGGTAAGACGATGGATCAACTCGGGTTGGTCTTAAATTGTATCTCGAGGTTCGTTGTCCTTGCTCTTGAGTTGAGTCGTTGGAGTAACTTTGATAGAAGAAAATATCACTTGCTTCATCATTATGATAAGTAGTGTCAGACTGCACTTTCTTCAAATGTCTTTGATTGTACACTCTCACTCCATCGCTAGCCGTTCGCACTTAATAAGAACCAGAGGTGACTTGCTCCACTATTGTTCCGTCATGAGTAAAGTACTTTTCCGTGTTGCCTTTCTTGTACTTGACTTTGTCATTGGGATAGTACTTCACAATCCTGGATTGTTTGTCCTTAATTTCTTGTGAACTATGTCGCTGGTTTGTCGTCGGACTTGACTTCAAATTGAACAAGTTATGGATTTTCGTACGCATCGGACGACCAAACATCAAAAAGTACGGTGTCTTTCCAGTCATGTCATGAGGTGTAGATCTGCAGTCGTAAAGGATTCTGTCAAGAGCAATCTCAAATGGAATCCCATCACCAAGCAACTTTTCCAATCGGCATTTAAGAGTTCGATGAAGTCGTTCGATAACTCCATTGCTCTGAGGGTAGTAGTTCGAACTTTTACAGTGTTGTATTCCACTCGACGAAAGGAACGTTTCAAATTGATTAGAAGTAAAACATTGACCATTATCGCTCACCAATGAATGTGGTAGTCCATTACGAGCAAAAATAGAACGTAATGCTGAAATAACTTGAGAGCTGGATCCATCTCGCAAAATAACCACCTCCGGAAACCGTGAGTCATAGTCAATAACTGTCAGTAACGTATGACCTTTCAACAGAGCTGATGGACCTGTTAAATCCACTGCAACTTTGTACCAAGGAATGTCGCTTGTATTCTCCACCACATGTGTGAGAGGCATCTTATCAGTAGTGTTTTGAAAAGTTGTACACATCAAACATTTCTTGGAGTGAGTTTCTATGTCAGAAGACATGCCTGGCCAATAAAAACTACTACTTGCCAAATCGCGCATTTTCCTGATTCCTATATGTCCTTCATGTAGTAATTCCAAAATGTCCTTCGTAATTTCTGTAGGTATAACTATTCTTGAACCGCGCAGTAAAACAAAATTGTCAGTAATCGCTGAGTATGAAACGGATAATTCATCTCGTAAGGAAAAGTAAGGGTTCAAATTGCGGTATTCTGCTGACTTCCAATCATCTCGGATAGCTTTCTCGACTTTTTGTAATGTATGATCGGTAGCAGTCACTTCACTGACACGACGAAAGTTGACAGGTGTCGATGACATTACAAGGCAAACAGTAACATGAGCATCATCAGCGTCCTCACGATTGTCACAGGGAATAGAGTTTCGACTCAAAGCGTCAGCGAGAACATTATCAGTTCCTGCAATATGTCGGTATTCGACGTCGTAGGGTAAAGTAAATATTATCCATCTTTGTAATCTCAATGGAAGCGAATCAATATGTTTCTTCAGTAAAGCAATGATTGGTTTGTGGTCAGTCATAACAATGCATTTTTGTCCAAGAATCATTCTGTGAAATCGTCGCAAGGCGAATACAATGCTGAGGAATTCTCTCTCCAGTTGTGAATATCTTCTTTCGGTATCAGTTAGTTGGCGAGATGCGTAAGCAATCGGTCTGTCATTTTGTAACATTACAGCACCAATTCCAGTTCCTGATGCATCAACTTGTATTGTGATTTCGTCATCCATTCTGAACCACGAAAGAGTCGATATGCGAAGAATTTCTTCCTTCAACTTCTTGAAAGCATTTATTTCATCTATTTTTCAAATCAGTTTATCTGATGAACTGTTATAAAAGTTCCAAAGAGGCTTTGCCATAGTGGCAAATTGAGGTATAAATCGGTGCCCCAAATAAGTTGTCAGTCCCAGAAAGGAGCGTAGTGCATCCTTAGATTCAGGGGTATTCATCTTTTGTACGGCTTCCAGTTTGGCTTTACTCGGACGAAGACCATTTTCGGACAATTCGTGTCCTAGAAATTCTACAACAGGCGACGCGAATGTACATTTTCTTTCATTTAGTCGCAGTCCATGAGAATAAAGTCTTTCGAAAACAGCCTTTAGTCTTTCATTATGAGATCGCTCATCGCCGTAAACAAGTATGTCGTCTGCATAGCACAAAATTCCTGGCAGATCAGCCAAAATTGAGGAAATGACCTGCTGAAATATTTCAGGAGCAGATTTCAGTCCAATAGGTAGTCGCTTGTATGTGTATCTTAAAAGAGGCGTAGAAAAAGTAAGCAAGTCCTGGGATTCTGCGGAGACCTTCAATTGCCAGAAACCAGAAGTACAGTCAAGTAAGGAAAATACTTTCGCATTGTGAATAGAAGCAGCTAAGTCCTCGAAAGTCGGTATAGGAAATGAAGCTTTTTCGACAGCAAGATTCAAAGACCTGAAATCAGCGCAGATTCGAATTCGACCATCCGGCTTTTTCACAATAACCACCGGGGAGCACCATGGAGTAGGTTTCGTTACCAGCTCAATAACCCCATCTTCCTCCATTCTTCGTAATTCCTGTTTTACGGGTTCATGTAGTGCAAGCAGAATTCTCCTCACTGCCGCAGTTACAGGTTCAATCGCATCAGACACTTGTATTGTGTGTTCATAATTAGACAAGCAGCCTAGCCCATTGAATAGTCCTTTTTCTCGAAATTGGTCCACAGTATCTTGATCTTGACCTGACTCAGTTGAAGCATGGCAACAAGTATTGGCAGTTGAAGATACGGCCAATTCATCATCAATCAGTTCGTGAAGCATGCCCAAAGTTTTACACACGGGCTTAGACAGCAAGACAAGATTCTCCTTGGAATCATCAACGTCTGTCAATACAAATTCAGCGTTGAGTTCTTTACCGTTGTAAGTAATTGTACATGTAACCAAACCAATAACCTTGAGTGGGAAGGAACCCCATGAGGCTACCTTAGTAGTAGTAGGAAGAATGTCGGACTCTGCAAAAGGAATTGTTCCTGCAGGAAGCATATTGTAGCAAGCACCAGTGTCGATGAGTGCAGCTGTTGGAACACCATTCAAATGAATGTTTCTAACCATGTCAGAAAGTGAACATGTAGTTGCATAAATGGAATGAGTAACATCTTCAGTAGCCATCGCGCTTGAATCACGAACATTACTTGTCCTCGGATTACTTTTACTGGGAATTGCAGCCTGAATTTTCCCACTGGATCGACACATAACGGCAAAATGACCAATTTTGGAGCATTTGCGACATGAAACCTTTAGCGCCTTACAAGTAGGTGAAGAGGCCAAATGGTTGTCGGAACCACAACGATAGCACTTTTTGTTCTCAGTCTGTGGAAAGTTCGATGTATTGTGTCGATTCACAGAATAGCCTTTGTCCTTATGATGTGAACTAGAATTGATCAGTGTAGTGTTGCTGACATTTGGCTGTCGTTCACAACTTTTTCTGTCTGAACATGCTCTTTCCCATGATTCAGATTTTTGGATTGCTAGTTCAAATGTCAATTTAGATGCGTCTTCGGCCAATAATTGCTCACCGAGACGAGGATTATAGATTCCTATTACGAAAATATCATGGAGCATGGAGGACAAAGAGCTTCCAAAGTCGCATTCATTGGAGAGTCTACGCAGTCTACATGAATATTGAGTCACAGATTCCGATGCATACTGCCGGCACTCGAAGAATTCTTTTCTTCTAAGCAAAATGCTGCGTTTACCGCTGAAATATTCATTGAATCGTTCTATAACGTCTGTATATTTTGTTTTTGGAGCAGGCAAACCGTCAAAAATCTGGATGCCGTCATGTCCTAACGAATTTTGCAGTAACGGACTTTTGATTGCGTCATCTGCCTCGATAATGAGTAGATAATTGTCAAATTGTCTCTTAAAATAGCGCCAGTCACTCACTTTGGGGTTGTTCGGCAACATAGGAACAACAATTGCAGACTATGATGCCATAACGAGATTGATGTAAAGTAATTCACGTTGAAACACCAGAGAAGAAGAAAATCACGAAATAGGGAAAATCTAATGTCCGAAAGATTGTATAGTAGCTCAAAATGTAAATGCACGTGATCCGGAGTCACTGTAAATGGACTCTAGTATAAAGCAGGGCGCAGTAAGCACGTAAGTTCCGTAGCTGCCACCATTTATGTTGGGTTTTTCATTATGGCAAAACAACCGTCTTATTCCATCATGGCGCGTGGTGTGTTGTATTTTTAAAATTCCCGCACAAGCTCATACAATATAACAAGAACACGTTCTGTTCTTAATCTTTACAATACAAAACAGAAGCATCTACTTACAATTTGCAAGTAGTAAGCAATGAATTAATAACAGCCTTTCATCATGAATTATTAATGACAAGACATGAACATAAAACTCAACAAAAGTTACCGAGAAACGTTTGAGATCTGCGAAACGGAAAATGCAAAACATCAAAGAAAAGAAGACTCAATCTGCAATTGTTTCTCCAAATTGTCTTGACTTCGACGACGATGAACTCACAGGAAGTAATGAGAGTAGTGACAGTGACATCTTGCTTCCGAGTTCTCGAACATTCGCGCATTCAAGGCCAATTAAAAGAAGTGATAGAATGACATTGACATTTCTTTCCTACAGTGGCCAAAACATGTGGTCGCTATGGTATGTCTGACCGATGTGCTGCTGCTCTCGTTTCATCAACTCTCAAAGATATTGGAGTTGTCAACTCAAATGACAAGTCTGGAGTTGTAGATCGATCTAAAATTCGAAGAGAGAGAGAGAGAGACAAAAATATCGCCAAGAGCTGGTAAATTTATGCAACGCAGAAAACATTTCTTTCCCGGCTCTTTATTTCGACGGTAGACGAGATTTCATTCGTTCATGCACTTTCAGCGAGGATACTACTAGATATTATCCTACTTTTGTTAAAGAAGAACACATCGTGCTTGTAGGAGAACCTGGATCATCATACTTATCTCACGTATCTCCTCGTTCTGGTTCAGCATCTGATATCACAAAAGAAATTACAGACTTTATGAACAACGATATGGGGCTGATTACGATTTTATGGCCATTGGCTGTGATGGAACAAATGTCAACACTGGTGTCGATAATGGCGATGTAAGCGATGGATGTTCCCCAATACAGATGACCTTAGCAGAGATCAAAAGTACTTGTGTGACCTTTGTCAGTCGGTCATCAAGGGTGAGATTCATAAAGAATTGTAAGCAAAGAAGCCAGGACCGTTGTCTCACTCCAGATGGTTGACAACCGCGTCGCGAATATTGAGAACATATTTTGCACACCAAATCCTTCATGGCAGTTTTAAACTCTCACAGAATTCACTATTCGTGTGTATGCTCTGGTATGGTTTAACATCAGACTTCATCCGTATTTATGGGATGGACCGACCCATTTTTGGAAAATGATCGAATTTTCCAGATTTTTACCGCAAAGTTGTTTGGAAGTTGTTGACGCGGTGCTGAGCAGAAACGCTTTTTATGCCAACCCGGAAAATCTTATTCTCTCAATGCTACATGATCCAGACCGTGATGTGAAGAAATTCGCGCTTGACAAGTTGAAAATCGCCCAACATGCAAGTTCGAGATCTACCAATGAAGTAAGTAAATTCAGAGTTCCATCGTTGAACTTCAATGGGCGAAAATACTACGATGTGATTGATTGGGAGAAAGTGATTTTGACCACCCCACCTGTTTTGAGTAATATACCATTGGAAGAATTAACGAATCACGTTTTTTCAAAGGCAGAGTTTCTTCCAAAATTGCCCTGTCACACACAGGCTGTGGAAAGATTCATCAAGGAGGTGACCCGTGAATCCGAACTGCATGAAAAAAACAGACATGGATTCATAGAAACAATAATTCAATCAAGATCTGAAATGCCAAAGTTTGAATCAAAACGACATTTCCATGTATAATTTGATTAGCATTTTCCCATGATTCATTTCCCCTGAGTTAAGGAAACGAGAGCATTGTTATGCAAGTGCTTAATAATTGTTTTATCCGTAATCTTTGTTTTTAACAATTATACAAAGGACGGCGGGCAATCGGTTTATTCTATTTTCATGAACTCACAAAATTTGTTAATTTTACGTTTTCTGTAATTGTTCTTAGTACGATGGCTTAAATACTCTGTATAAGCTTATCATTTAATAGGCCCTGCAACTTAAATAAGGAAGTGATAAAATGTTCTAAAGACTTAACACGACAATTAAGCTTAAAGTAAATAGCATTTTTGAGAAATTATTATGATGTCAAAATAATTGGACACTTGCAAAAATGCAAAAATTCTTAATTTTTTAAAGTTTTTCAATTGAAAGGCGGCATCTCTAAACATAATCAAATCGTATTGATTTTTGGTTTACAAACTCTTCATACGATCGAGACAAAAGTCTGATATGGGCCGAAGCTTATTTCGACAAAATTGATTTTTGCATATAGTGACGCTCCACCCTACTGATCACCTGGTAACCAACAATGTTTACCAACATCACTTCCAATCCTCCGCTATTTATAGTGATGAAAATTTTCCGGAAAATTTTGAATCAAAATTTTCCGTGGAAAATTATGGAAAAAATTGGAAAATTTTGGAAATATTGGAAAATTATGGAAAATTTTGAAAGTTTTGATTTTTTTTGATAGACCTTATCATTTGAGCGCTTCCACTGCCGAGGCAGCTACGTACCAATAAATTGGGTCTAAAACTCTTAATTTCATCATTATTTCGATTAAGGCGATCGTAGCAATGCGAGTTCCGTCCGCGGATTTTTGAATATTCCTTTGCCACCAATTAAATTGTGCCATTTTGTTAGCATTTTTAATTATCACACAGACACCGTTTGGGATAACGTGAATCTTGCTTTACAATAGGGGTATATTTTCTTGCAATGTGAAAGATCTGGAGCAAAAATAATGTACTTCATTTTGGAGTTTGCTTATAGCTTGAAAGTTAAGCTTTAATTGTTGATGAACAAGTGAAGTATAAGCACACAGTCCACGCAGCATTCATGAGCGACCGTATTGGAATACATAAAGACTGTAAACTCGTGAGATATTTGGTCACTAAAGATATCTGTGATGAGTAAAAGAATATCTATGATAGCCTCTAACTTCTGGCCTATTGTCCGACATATTCATTGAGGATACACGTCTTCCACTTCTAGTTCAGTATGGTTCAGATAGTTCCAATTCGATTTCATATCTGCCCAAATGAATTTCATTCAGATATGATCCACATGAATCTCGAGTTGAATTTAAGATCTTTTCAAAGTTGAGCTTATTCTGACAGATATCTGAAATTCAGCTAGAGAAATCTGAAATCCATCTGAAATTCATTTGGAAAGATCTGAAATAGACATGGAAAAGTGCAGTTGGTTACAAAAGTTAACATACAGGGATGATAGAGAAGTTTTCGGTCTTTGAATATTACATAGTCCTTTCAAACGACTATAATAAGTCTCCAAAACAAAGGCAAAAACGTCAATCACCAAAAAATAAATTTCAAAATTTTCCGGAAAATTTTGAAAAAAATTGGAAAATATTCCGGAAAATTTTCTGGAAAATTTTCCATTTGCATCACTATCTGTAGATACGCTCATTCTGCGAATTTAGTGGGGCGTTGAGCATGAAACTTGCTTCGTCAAAGAACCAAACCGACTTCCACGAATCTCCTGGTTGAAATTTATCGATCATAAGCATTGATTTTTCAAGTCTTCTTTCTTTATGAGTATCTTTTAGATTGTTACACTTGATTCTTTGATAGCATTTTAGCGATGGCATTTTGAGAATTTTGTCATTCACAATCTCTAATGACATTCAGTTGGTGTAATATTTCCCTTTGGCGTTACTGGCGTGACATCCAAATCCAAAACAGCAGTCCGTGCATTGTCAAATTTTGTGGCGGTACCTGTTCCACGCTTGCGATGGGCTGCATTGCCTTCTTCTTTTATTCGCTTAGCCACAAGGGTCAACTGATTTTTTGCAATTGTGCTGAAGAAGTTCGGCTGAATTTCGCCGCATTTACCAAGGCCCCAAGTGGGATGCTCAGTTTTAAATAACATGATCACTTGACGCTGGAAATCAGTTTAACTAAGGCATTCGCACAATAAAATGAAATTGATGGTACTGGAATGTTCTTCTTATTTCGTACTACGAAACAATCAATCAATCATAACAGCTATAATAAACAATTACAATTCTTGGGATTTCCGGTCACAATTCTTATAAATCGCAATTACAATTCTTGGAATTCCCAGATATCACAAGCTATGCAAGCATAAATTTGGAATTTCCTGCTGTTATACTGAACACCCTGTAGTTTGGATTGTATTTATAGAAAGCTAAGGATCTGCAGTGCATAATTTACAAAATATTATAGAGCGTGTGGCCTTTCCCTAGAACAATGCTTATTTGCCGTCAAACTTTTGAATGGTCTATTTGGGTGAGATACCAACAAACTTCTTAAAAATGTCAATTTTTCATTTCTCAATTGCAATATCTATGACAAAGAATCAGACGTTCAGCAAAATTCAAGCCTTCATCAGAATCAGATTAAGCCAAGTGTGTGTTTAGTTAAAATCAAAGCATATTGGTGCGCTCGATTTGAAGTTATACGGACTTGAATATAAATTACCGGTAATTTACCGTTAAATTACCAGTAAATTACCGGTAAGGTAACTTATTAACGGTAATTTTTAAACACTAAAAGGAGATATATAGACTGCATCACGTAAATTTACAATTGCCCGGCAAGAAAAGCTACATGTATATCTGATCGAAGGAGAAAACAATCAGGTTTAATTCTTCTTGATTGCAGTTAACATTTATCCCACAAATCGAGTATTAAATGGTTTTTTCCGCGTATATTTTAAACAATCGTGCATGTAAATGTTGTATGCTACACCGCGGTGAGGTGGTCTAGGCTAGTGATGAAAATTTTCCGGAAAATTTTGAATCAAAATTTTCCGTGGAAAATTATGGAAAAAATTGGAAAATTTTGGAAAATATTGGAAAATTATGGAAAATTTTGGAAAATTTTGAAAGTTTTGATTTTTTTATAGGCTCTATAATGTGAGCGCTTCAACTGCCGAGGCAGCTGCATACCAATAAATTGGGTCTAAAAATCTTGATTTCATCATTATTTGGATTAAAGCGATCGTATACGATTTCCGTCCGCGGATTTTTTAACATTCCTTTGCCACCGCAGTGGCGTACTATAAATTATTAGCATTCTTAATTATTACACAGACACCGTTTGGGATAATGTGAATCTTGCTTTACAATAGGGGTATAATTTCATGCAATGTGAAAGATCTGGAGCAAAAATAATGTACTTTATTTTGGAGTTTGCTAATTGTTAGCTTCAAAGTTACAAGCTTCATTATGTAGCGTTGATCATAGTGATGCAAATTCTCCATGTGTTGATGAACATGTGATGAAGTAAAAGCACACAGTCCACGCAGCATTCATGAGCGACCATTGGAAGATATAAAGAATGTAAACTTGTGAGATATTTGGAAACTAAAGATATCTGTGATGAGTAATGATAGCTTCAAACTTCAGGCGCATTGTCCGATATCTTCGTTGAGGATACACATCCTCCATTTCTAGTTCAGATGGTTCAGATAGTTCCAAATCAATTTCAGATCTGCCCAAATGAATTTCAGATATGATCTAGATGAGTTGGAGATCTCCAGTTGAATAAAATCTTTTCAAAGTTGAGCCTGTGACAGATATCTGAAATTCAGCTGGAGAAATCTGAAATCCATCTTCTGTCTGAAATTCATTTGGAAAGATTTGAAATGGACATGGTAAAGGTGCAGTTGGTACCAAAAGTTAACATACAGGGATGATAGAGAAGTTTTCGGACTTTGAATATTATATAGTCCTTTCAAACGACTATAATAAGTCTCCAAAACAAAGGCAAAAACGTCAATCACCAAAAAATAAATTTTAAAATTTTCCAATGGAAAATTTTCCAGAAAATTTTGAAAAAATTGGAAAATATTCCGGAAAATTTTCTGGAAAATTTTCCATTTGCATCACTAGTACCGCCAAAGGTGGCCACAATTTAACATTTTCACGAAAAAATCCCGTGTGGAGACCCAGTGTGAAGAAAATTTTCAACTTTTTCTCTCCGACTCACTAGAAACTCACCCTCTAGATGCAGAATCGCACGCTGATTCCAAATCTGTTCTCCGTTTTCCCGTCCGAGGCTTCGTTCACCCGCTAGAGCCATTTTCATAAAAATTCTAACTGTCGTTTTTTCGCCAATTTCCAACATTTTCAATGGCGTCTCACATCTATACGAAGGCAGATATGAACAAGCCATTTCTTCCACTGCATTTTTCTCACTCTCAGCTTTCAAATGAGCTATTGCACGACTTTCTATGATCTCTAGAACCAAAGTTGTAAGTCTCGTCCAGAGGGGGGACTCAAAACTTTTTCTCTCCGATTTCGCTGGAAACATCCTTCCCAACCCAAAATTTCACGTAGATTCCGAATCTGCCCTCCGTTTTCCCATCCGAGCACTTTTTCATACCGAAAAACGACTTTTCTCATCCCAAAACGATCAAAACCTGCCTTTTTTGTAACTCTGCCGTTTTCAGAGATTCCTACCCTTGCCTCACAGGAATACTCACTCCTTCTTCCTTCCTTCCTCACCCAAAATTTCACGTAGACTCCGAATCTGACCTCCGTTTTCACATCCGAACCCTCCTTCATGGCGAATTCCAGCCTTTCTCATCCAAAAACCACCAAAACCCGCCTTTTCTCACTTCATAGATTCCTACCCTTACCTCACAGGAAAACTCCTCCTTCCTTCTAGAGGGGGGGGGAAGGGAACAGTTTCCTCCTCACTACATTCCTCCCTACACATCCTTGGCCATCTCCTTCCTCTCTACAGAGGGGGGGGCTGAGTCAGCATGATGACTCATCGTTGCTCATTTTGGACTTTATTACGGGCTTACTACTTCACTTATTTTTAATTTCCTGTTAGTTTGTTCTATTTCCAATTCATTTGATTAATTTTCTTCATATTGTGCTGTTTTATCCTATATTCTTTTATCAGTTCATTCCATTGAACTTTAATTTTTACATCATTTGTCTTGTCTTCAGATTCCTTGTGCTCATATTCCTTACTCTTCTTTGCCTTCCAAAAAAAAGGCTTGCATATAACCTTGCCATCCAATATGATACCATGCATATTGTTTTTCCTAATTTCTTTTATTTCATCTTTCATTTCCGTCAGAATTATTCTTTTTTCAATGATTCCATCTATATCTACATGTACTTTTGAAAATTTCTCATTTCGATTCAGTTTCTTGGCTCTCTTTATTACCTCTGTCACTTGTTTCTTATTCTTTCAAGTATTTGGGCGATCGGTTGATAAGTTTGGCAGGTGTGAGTGACCGTGCCAGCTCCTACTGTACATGTTGAAGAATGACTAACAGCTGCTCCTTTATTATCATCTCCTCTGTGCGCGATCGGTTGATGAGTTTGGCAGGTGTGAGTGACCGTGCCAGCTCCTACTGTACATGTTGAAATATGACTAAAAGGTGCTCCTTTATTATCATCTCTTCTCGTTATGTGAGATATCCGACCGGCGTCAAATATATAATCTGCTTGAACGGCAAAGAGCAAGGAGGCGTTCGCTCTCTCTCTCTCTCTCGGGAACCGGGAAATTTAAAACTTATCAATATCATTCAAATATTCATCCGCTTAATTTTGACTGGCTGTTTTCCTTTTTTGCTTCCTATTCTCTGTAAGTCCATAATTTTTACCTCTATATCTTCATCTTCCAGCATTTCTTCCAGAATATCGTTTGCTTCTTGTTCGTCTTTACCTTGTTCCCTCATACCAAATACTATAAGATTGGTTTCTTTTTCTACCATACCTTGCATCTTCTTAAATTCACTGATTCTTTCTTTCTTAACTTGTGAAATTATCTGCAGATGATACCATTCCCTTCTCACCACTCTCTGCTTCGTTCTCACTATGTCCGCACGTATGTCTCCTCCTCTCCAGACTGAACTCGCTCAGGCTGATAATAACTACACTTGTCTTCTATTTGTTGATCCTTGAAGTCGCGCTGATGAGTTAACTCTTTAGAAGTTACCATTTTGACTACTCTAATTCCAATTTTATGGCCTCCACTTAATCTATCAATAATTTCTCTTTTCATTCTGATAGATCACTTTGATTTCTTCCATTTTCTTCAGCTTCCTCTTCTTTCTTTGCTCTCATTTCTTCAAGATTTCCACCTCTTCACTTGAATTTAAATCAGCAATCAGTATGCCGCATAAAGTAAGTAAGTAACACATCTTCACAAATGTATCACACAATATCACATCTTTATCAATCTGCAGTTGCCGACATTTTGTCAGCATTTTTTTCTACAATTGTTGACATTTCCTGGTAGAATGACAATTCTCTATCGATACCAAGTTTGTTGTAGGCCTACATCTTTGCATGAAAAAATAAAGTAAAGATCACGTGAATGAAATATATCAAATTTTGAGTTATTGCTTTTTAAATACAACTGCTAAAAAATACAAAAGTTATTTGTAAAACGGTTGATATTTCTGGTGATTTCAGGAAAATTGCAGTCTTTTGATGCCTGATACACGCTGCCATTAAAAAACATTAAAAAACACGCCGCGGTTAAAATAACATCAAGAACCGCTGTAGTCGCGAATTGCGCAATTTCAACTCATTGGCTGATACAGGCACAGCATAATGATGTCACTCGCAATTCGATGGTAATGATCTTTTGTGAATTATTCGCTGAGTACAAATTTTTTCAACATGTTTCTCATGGAGCATGTTCAATAAACCCTATTCATGCTGATGTCTGCCGCGCACGCAGAAAGGGAATGATAATAGATATAATGATATAATATATTCAATAGATATTTGAAGAAAATGGTTTACAGGTCTTCGTCCATCGAATCGATGTTGTCGTGAATTTCTCCATGTATATCGTCTTTAAATGCAGAGTCAATCAATAAAAACTTTCATGTCGCTCTAGACTGGATTCAGAATCGCTTCCTTGCAAAAAAGATTGTGACATTTCGTGGCTCTTGTAAATATTAAGTTATTTCTCATCGAAAACATATAATCTTACGTAGAATCACATTTTGTGGTTACATGCGATGAGATTTTTGCAGCTAGGTGGTAATTCATAAGTTTTGTATTATCCTCAGGTGATAAAAGACGAGCAACCTCCTAATTTAGTCCGTTTATTGCATAATGAAAACTCTCAGTTTTGGTGAAATTGTTCAGTGGTGAAACTTATACTTTAAATCAGTGCTTTCCTTAGAAAAGAAGACTTTCTGCCTACTATTATTGCATATGGCAAAGTTTCAAGGCACATAATGCAATATTAGAAAAAGTTTAAATGCGGGAAATATAACCGGGAAATTTAAAATAGACCAATCATTAAACGAAGCGAAAATGCCAGCAGTAAATATTTTCATGATAGAAAATACCGATTTGATTTTGATTCTGTTTAATAAACCAGTGAATGAAAAAGCATATTTTTTGAAATTGCTATTTATTTATTTATTATAATATTGCATTATATCTTTTCTTATATTTATTATTTAATAAGAAAATATTGTCTTTCGTGAAGCGGCGGTCCTGTATATTTAATGACCAGAATTTCAAGCTATTGCTGCACATGTGCCAAAAGTATGTGCACTGAGAGCATGTACTGCCGATGTCCAATCACTTAGGCCCTACAAAAATTTCATTTTGGCCCCACGCTCTTCTGTTATCATAGACCTTCTCTTGCCATGGTAAAATGTGTTCACATTCAGCTTTCTCTTTGCCTTAATTTTCAATTTTATGTCATTCCAGGTTTTCCACTGACGAGACCGGCCGAAAGGACCTCTGGAATATCACGTCGCAATGAACTGCGCGCTATTTTTCCTTTACAAAATAAGTTACATTCTTCGAATTTTTATCACTGTTTTTTCCACGTTTTCTTATTGATGTAGTAAAACAACATCACAGTAGCATAATTCAACATTTCTTTAGAAACTTCCAGAAACCGTTTTTATATTGCTTGACTGCCAAAAACGTAAATTACCGGTACAGTCAAAGCATAATGAAAGTATCATTTAATACACTACAGCAAATTAGATGAAATTTAATTAGACAATAGCTAGTGGCTGAATTGCATTGGTAGAAACACTAACAAAGTTGCTGTTTTATCTTCAAGCTGCTTGTTGTATTTCCGTGACTTGATAAACAATCGCAAAAACAAAATCTGAAATAAAATGTAGTGACAGCATCAATTAAACTTTCAATTCCGTCACTTAGTCAGTTCAAACTGTCTAACCGCAACGAGAAAATCATCAACGGAAGTTGCATGGACATCCGTTTGCGTGATTTCTTCTAGTCTGGAAATCGCTGCACTATCCAACTGGTATATTCTCTTATGATTATTGTTCCGTGAAGGCGGGAGCGCAATAGTTATCGTGACAGTAAAGTGCACACCTCTTAGCCTCACCGCCATTGTCGCTCATAACTGGTAAATTGAAACCACTTCAGAAAGGGGTTGAAAGCCCCTTTTGCTCAAGGCTCCGAAACTCAAAAGTAATAGATCCTAGTGGAGTCGCTATTTTACCTGATGTAGGCCATTCCCAAGTGAGATAATTAATTGCCATTACATCCTGTCTAGTGAACGCTACAACACGCAGCCTCAGATGAACAGTTAATCAAAGATACCACGAGCGGAATCACTTTGCCTTTAGATGTTGAGAATCAGTGGCAGAGCAAACTCTGAATCTATCTTGAATGAAATGTGATCATAGTGATGAGGATAACTCCATCGTTGAATAGATGAGACCGACGGAGATCTCAATTCTGAAGAGAAGGGTGCGATATTCCGTCGGATGTGCTCCTATTGTCTCTTTGGACAATCAATTTCTTTTTAACGTATTTTTCCATAAAGATCCCCGCGATCCTTTGAGACAACTTTATGAAGTAGGATAAGGATTTAGTGAGCTGTTATTAAAAGTATGCCTTCTCTAATTTTCCATTATCATATTGCTCAAGATTTGCAATGCAAAATAAATCAAAATAATAAATATTTTCCTAAGAATAAAAACTCAAAATGTCACATCGCAAAGCTAAATTAATCGCCTTGTGGCGTGCAATCTCCAACGGGTCGGTTGAAGTTCAGTAATGAATATGCCGCACAATATAAGTAAGTAACACATCTTCACAAAATGCATCAATCGGCAGTTGCCAACATTGTGTCAGCATTTTCTCTACAATTGTTAACACTTCCTGGTATAGAGTGGCAATTCTATATCCTATGATTGATATTTCTGGTGATTTCCAAAAAAACTGCAGTCTTTTGATACCTCATGCGCGCTGCCATTCGACTCGGTTAAAATAACATCAAGAACCGTTGTTTTTGACATTCTCATACAACCACATCACACTCCCCAGATAATTCTGCAGCTTTTCAGATGACACCAAGCATATTTATGTAATGCATGGCTTCTCTGTATCACAGCATTTTCTTGGCTTTGACTGTAGGCTTGTAGTTAAAGTAACAATGAAATTTTTTCTGGGGCCTAAATGACTGGACATCGGCAGTACATTGTTCTCAGTGCACATACTTGTGGCACATGTGCAGCAATAGCTTGAAATTCTAATCATTAAATTTACAGGACTGCCGCTTCACGAAAGACAACATTTTCTCATTATATATATATATCTTTAAAAAATATGCTTTTTCATTCACTGGTTTATTAAAAAGAATTAAAAGAATGATTTGAATAATTCATAAAATCGGTATTTTCTATCATGAAAATATTTATTGCTGGCATTTTCGCTTCGTTTAATGATTGGTCTGTTTTAAATTTCCCGGTTATTTTTCTCGCATTCAAACTTTTTTCTAATATTGCATTATGTGCCTTGAAACTTTGCCATATGCAATAGTACTAGGCAGAAAGTCTTCTATTCAAAGGAAAACACTGAATATGAAATATTTTCTGTTATAAAACGGTTACTCGTAACGGTTTCGAAAGTTCCTCACGTGAATTCAAGAATAATTCCAAAGTGTAATTAAATATAAAACAACAAACATAAAAATTTCTGATACGCAATTTTGGAAAGAAATAAAAGAGAAAATTTTCCCAACGCTTCGCTCATAGTCTATAGCCAGATTCAATGCTAATTTTACCGTACAAAGATGAGCGTTCTACTACTTTTGTGCGACGACAACTTCACAACATCCATGTGCAAATCGGTCTTGTAATCAAACCAATATTAACCAGTCGCAAGTCGATGGTTGCAAACCCAGTAGAGAAGTCCCTCCTTGTGAACAGTAGCAACGTGATCTATCAATATAAATGTGGCTCGTGTGATGCGAGCTATGTGGGATTCACGGCGCGACACCTGTTCCAAAGAGTTGAAGAACATCGGCACTCTGTAGTAAGTGAGTATCGCCTACAGTCTAACTGTGACTAAGCAATTTCTATGGAGAGGTTTATGATCTTGAAGAAATGCAAGGAGAACGATCTAAGAATCTATGAAGTGCTATTTATTCAGAAACTTCATCCTAATCTGAATGGACACAAGGATTCTGTGAAGCCTCGGTTGCTTGATAATTAGTTTGCTTCTTCTTTTCCTAAGTCTATGTAGCACAGTTTACCAGATGTTGTTTTTTACATATAAGTTTGCTATGCAAATGTAGGATTTACTTTAGTGCCTTTAGCCTAGTTTCCACTCCATGATCTTCAAATTTTGTAATCAATTCATGTATAGTCGTTAATTTTTTATCTGTGTACCCTTGAGAATGCTCAATAGACTGAGCGAAACATTGGGAAATTTTCGTTTTTATTTCTTTCCATAAGAATTTCATTACTTTTAAATATTTCTCAATGTCATACTTGCTAGATTGACTGATTTAAAGTAAATAGAATAATTAAATGCAGTCAAACCTTGCTTAGCGACCTGCCTTTCTAGGAACCGAACGATTAGATAGGAAATCCTATATATTGAAGTATCGATACAACGAACCCTCGATATAACGACCGTCGCGCTTTACGACCGGTTTTTTCAAGAACGAGCTGTTCATTTTCTCTGTAGAGCGACCACACGACACATCAGAATATTGAAAATTGTCAAAATATTTCCCGATTCTGCTTATTTCATGATGTTATTTTGATAAGGATGAATTGATAATAAAAATGACGTAGCGCTATGATGCCATCATCTTCGGGATGTAATTTAATACTTAAATTGTTGACAATTGGATTGTGAAGCAGAACGTCTTTTAACTTAATTGACAGCTTAGGTCGGCATCAATTATGTTGATAAGAAACTCAATCCCTGGGCGCAACACCTGACCCACAGTGAGACTTGACTCCTGTGTTAAGAGTGATTCTTTATGCAGAATTTTGAAGAATTGTGTCCCATTTGTAACTTTGTATATGAAAAATGCCACAAATAATGATAAGCGATTTATATTGCATCGCGAGGCCTTTCGTCCGGTTCTCGTATGGCGATGACACTGATTGTGAAATGAACAGCAGAAAGCTAAGTGGCATGGGATGATGACAATTCATCGGCCCAACCCAAATGCACAGAACATAGATATCAAGGTCAGAGAAACAATAATGAAATATGATGTTATAAAAAATATAATGAATATAAAATATAAGCTTATATGAGACAGTGACAATATAAAATCCTTTGTTTACACAAATCAGGGGTCAGGTACTTAATTACAAGGGCTTCTAAAATGCGCAATTTGCAACTAAAATGATTATGATACAAAACTCAGAAATTATCACGAGCGCTGGACGGATCAAAAGTGCATACTTGCAAATGTCTAGTAACAGCACTGGCGGAATGCGAGTGGAGCGTGGTGGACATCTACTCACTGAAAATCCAACGCGGAACGTGCTCAGCTACTATCTCTTGCAAACTCCTTCCAGTTCTCCCCTTGCATCCGCAAACACATTGAAAAGTGTATGTGACGTCAGAGGTGGAGAGCTCTGGAAGTCTGTCCTTTAGAGAACCGAACTGAACACGACTTTCTCACTCTCACAAACCCGTTTCGGTTTTCAAGTTAAAGTTGATTAAACTATCAACCCCGCTACGATTCTGAAGTTAGAAATGAAAGAAAAATAACAAATGTTAATTATTATCCAATTTTAATTTTAAGCACACAGACCGTTAGTAGTAGTGATGAGGCCGTGATTGCTCCGCCCGTTCAATTAGTGCCTGCTGCTCCATTAACGCCTGGGCACTAGAGCGTTTCTTGCTCCTGGCCTTACGCTCCACCGCCGCCACACTATTCACAGGGCCTGGCACCTCTTGCTGAGTTGAAAATACTGAATCCAACAGTTCAAAATCAATATCATCAAATAGGGTCGTTGGAGTCCTTTCTGCTGATATCAACTCAATTTCCACAGCCGCTGGAGGAGGAGGAGTACTCGGAGGGAGAAGCAAACACATCTCTTGAGAAGGAGATAGTTTAGTGTATATTATCAGTGTAATCACAAGTTGAAGAGAAGCAAACTTGTCCACCTTCTCTCCGATGTACATGACACGTTCAAGGATAATGTATGAGCAAAGCCTATACCGTCAACTGGGGGTAACTTGTACCACTTTTTACGTTTTTTTGAGATTGCGCGCAGGGAAATTTTTGTAGAACTCCAAACTCACATGGTACTAAACTTCAGGGTTCTAGAAATGCCACACACATCTTTTGACTTTTTTCTAGCTATACTTTTGACACTAGGACCCGCCAAAAAAAGGCACAAGTTACCCCACAAAATGGGCAACTTGTGCCACTCATCGTATGTTGTATTAATTCGGTCATTTACTTACAGATATTACTTGAAATCACAGAACCAAATGTTTTTAATTTATTTTGCAGTATCAAAACAATATCAATCGCACATGAAACTCGGAGATAATGTAGAATAAGTAAAAATATAAAAGCAAATATCATACAAAGGGTAATTTTTTCCTTAAAATTGATCAAACATCGTTAGTATACCACTTAATGTTATGACGATCGCATGAAAAAATAGAAAATGAAAAGGTTTTCAAAGCACTTGTAATGATCATTCGAAGAATTCGTGTTTCACATTGTTTAGCCTAATCGAAGTTGGTAGATAGCAAAAAGTGGAATAGGCCTACACATACCGGTACGGGGCACTCCACAAGATCCCTCTATTAATCGCAATACAATTACCATTCATCAAAGTTAACATTGAAACGAAGCACGCCTCCTCTAAGAACGACAGGTGGGCTTACTTTACCGACATTCTGTTCCTGATCTATGTCGGAAAAATCTTCTTTCTCTGGAAAATGAATTGATCGTTTTCTTCTTGATATTGTTTCACAGACTTTATAAACTGTGAAATCGGCATTTCCATGAATGGTCAGCACTTGTCCTAAGAAATGTCGCATGCTGTTTGATCGAAGCAAACTGAGCTTGACGAGAACCCAGTCACCCTCAGTCAAAGCTCCAATAACAATTTCTTCGACTCCCACCATCGGCAGATGCTGATGATCGAGTGACATTGAATGTGAATTCTGAGACACTTAATTCGCTGTCCACAACAGACTCAAGTGGTGAATCGGCATCTAAGCTTGAGATGTCAAGGTTCGACGCGTCTGTTCTCCTGCACTTTGGTGATGAAGCGCAGCATTCCATTTCATCACAGTTACACATCGGCCAGGTTCGACTTTCATCCGTTTATTTGACGGGAGCTTTTGGGCCTTTCTGGTTTATGACGCATCAGACGAAGAAACTCAACTAAGCTGTTGCTCATGTCTTCACAATTTGCCTGACCGGTTTCATTTAATTGTTCCAGTACTGCATCACGATTCAAAGGACTGTTCCCGGTCTTTTAGAATCCCGATATCATATTCTGCGATCCGTTACCTTCAAATGCTTATCAATTGTGTCTAAATTGATGAGCTTGGAAAGGGCCCTTTGGAATTGATGGCAAATTGTGTCCATGGCTATGTTTCCACTCAGTCAACGTTTGTCTCCACAGACGCTTCAAGTTGTGAAAAAGGCAATGTCTAGCGGTTTTGAATTTCTGGTCATTAGCCTACTTGCCATTGCGCACAGGATCGCAAAAATCGAATGCAATATATCTCATAATGCAAAAAACGGACCTTCAATAGGCCTATATGTTTACATCACTTGAACAAAATGAAAAACATCATTATGGAAGTCACAGTTATAATCAATTAGTAATCTATTTTACTTATCAATATCTATAAATAATATTTTTGACCAGCTTGAATCCTTTCTGTTCAATAGAAATATATTATTATTACTTACCAATAACAGCTGTGCCATCGACTTCCGGGGTAACTTGTGCCACGAAAATAGACTAATTTCACTAAAATTGGTCTCACAACCTCAAAAATAAACCAATTTTGTTCATTCTTTTTCGCATCTCATACCAAGGCACCACACAATAGGATATCTGAGCATTATCTAAATTGAAATAATGCATCCATACTCACCACATGAAAGTTTTTTGTATTTTGAAAAAGTGCAAAAAAGTGTTTTTTTTCAGAAAAATCTCAGACAATCTGAATTTTGAAGGAAGTCTCACGACAAATGTAACTTTTTGCTAAATTGATTCAATGTTACAGGAAAAATAATTACAAGACCGATAATATCATTACCAATCTTACAGATGGATGTGAAGGTCCAAAAACGACTGTGGCACAAGTTACCGCCGCTGGCACTAGTTACCCCAGTTGACAGGCTATATTAGTTACCCCATCTTGGAACAGTAGGGCCGCATAGATGCAAGTGAAAACTTCTCACTTGTTAGAAACAACACAACATGTTTCAGCATTGAAATGCCATCCTCAGGTGTACACAAATGAAATTTAATAATACTTTTATGTGTGAAATCAAGCAACACGGAAGATGAGCACAAGTCAAAAGTCAGTCAAAGTCAGAAGTCATGGAATGAAGTCACAAGGTTAGCACGTGAAAGATAAAAGATAGCTATTTACAATAGAACAGCCGTTTACAATAAAACACGAAGAATAAAATACGTAGAAGGCTATTTACACAAATCTATCTAAAGATTTAGATACAAAAACGTGGAGCTTCCTCGTTCACTCTTCAAACATTCATTGTTCGATTTCTTTATTAACAAAGATTCCACAATTCTGGAATATTTACTGTTTGCAACAATTTTAAAACCATTTCTTTCCGGGTGGTGAATATGTATGCTTATTTCTGTCTGACTTGGGTAACCTTTCAAATGTTCATTTATTCTTGCAGAAAAGTGTCGAATAGAGCTGCCGATGTAGCACCTATCGCAGTGCTCACGAGTAGGAAAGTCTAGCCCCTTTCCACACCATTTTCACGAAAGGTCATGACCTGCTCTTTCATCGGAGCACACGCCCACGCATCGGCGCACGGGGTTGCTAAGAGGACAGGAAACGGAGCACTCCCATTCATCAGAGCATTTGACACGCATCGGCGCACTTGGGTGCTAAGAGGTCATGAAGTGGAGCACTTGACATTCATCAGAGCACGTGGCGTCGGGGCATCTATCGGAGCATTTGATGAGTCGCGGTAGGGTATATAAGTCAAGGCGCTGCCAGAGAAAATCATTCTCATCATATGTCGACAACATTAACGGGTGTGAGCCCCCTGGCTAAGACAAATCTGTGCGTCGTTGTATGCGTGCGTCTGCTGTGTGTGCAGTCTCGGACTGTAGTGTGTTTGCGCTAGCGTGCCTATTGTCCCCTGCATTGTTGTCTGATTCGATTCATTCACTGAGTTTGCTGTCTGCTGTCTCTCAATAAAGGTTAAGCAGTGGAATGCTATAACAGCTGATAAATAAAATCATCAAGTGCATTCTGAGACTGTTTACAGCTGATTGATAATTAATAAGATCAAGTAGATTATCCCTAGCTGTGTTTAATATTATCTGCCCGTCTGTATTGAGTAGTGAACACTGACTACTAATTGCCAACAACTGAATAATTTCCCGTCTCATTTTTGAATTGAACTGATATCTGGCATCATTCTGTTAAATTTTGTATTGACTGATTTTGTTTTCTTCCGTTTGGTTATTCATCTTGAGTGAGCAGTCCAATCCTGCCCTGTCTGTTTTCTTGTCTTCGCTTTAGTTCCTGCTCTTGTTAGCTTCTTCATCAGCTTTCTTTGCTAGTTCAGAGTTCTGGGTACAGTTGTTAGGTTTTTCTCGACGACTTTCTTTCTGCGGTTAGAGAGATAAGTCAGTTTTCCCGGTCCCAGCCATATTCCAAAGGCTATTCCAATCACATGTTATTTTTGATGATCATTTACTTGGGAAGTCTACATACTCACTAGCACTTGTCAATTTTATGAACCATTTTCAACATTAAAAATAATTCTAACTTGTAAATTTTATGAACGATTTCCAATCTTAAAATTCAATCTTTAACATTAATTTTAACTTCTATTCTATCATGATATGTCCTATAACCCATCACTATCCTCAGAATAAAAATAATCATAGCTTACCATGTATGTATCATAGCATGGAAGATTGAAATAAAGAAATTAAAGAATGGATACACGTACAGACATATGTTACAAATTAAAGAATCTATGCACTTACAGAAAATTAGAAAGTCCAGCCCAAGGAAGTGAATAGTGTCCCCCAAGCCTCGCCTCGACCAGAGAATAGAAATCGAGACCCACGCAAATATTTATTTGACTTTAGTAAGAAACGAGGGAGACCTCTGAAACCCATTGTTTTTAAGAACCGATTGAATTGGTTCACGTATAATGTAGATTTGGATGATGAATAGATGTAGTGATCAATCTCCTATTTTTGTGACTAAGTTATGATTGGGAAGCGTAAACATTAATCATGACACGCCGTAAACGACGCCAGAGAGGAGGAACTGTAAGACATGTGAAACGGTATATAAAATCTCAACTGCATCGTAGAGGGCATGAAGCTCTTCAGAGACATAAAGGCGAATTGATTCGACGTCATTTGGGCAATACGTTGTTGCCAGCAGCGTGGCGACCACGTTACAAATCCAATAATCAAATGATAAAGGAAGAATGGCAACGGTTGAAACACGATCTAAATAGGAACAAGTTGGGAAAGTTAAAGACGTTAGGGAAACTATTAATGAAGAACTAAGTAGGGACATCTAGCCTATCACGGTAATCATGCAACGTGGAGGTATTTATCGCGGAAGCCGTCGTCAAAAAGGGGGTATTTACCGTGGTAGTCGTAGACAAAAGGGTGGAATCTACCGCGGGAGTCGTAAACAAAGAGGAGGTATTCTCCCATTTTTAGCACCCCTCATCCCTGCACTTATTGCCGCAGGGAAAGCTGCAGCGTTGGGAGCAGCGGGTGCAGCCGGTGCCGCAGGCGTAAGCGCTTTGACGAATAAAATGTCAGGAGGAAAACGTCGAAGGAGACATCATCATCGCTAAACCAATCATGTTGTACACCACCCTAGGGACGGGTATATAAGTCGAGACACACAAGGTGAGATTCATTTCACGATGCGTCGGATTCAGCATTTGGGCGAGCTCATGCAAGGTTCTTATACCATTACATTTGATCATCCTAAAGTACAACAATGGTGGGTGGAGCAGAAGAAGCCGGTGCGCAATTTCATCGTATTTGATACGGAAGGAGATCCCATGCAGGAAGTCGCTGCCATTTGGTGTCATTATACGCCCAGAGACGATAAACCGACCGGATATGTGACCATTACATCGCGCTTCCATGACTTTATCAAACATGAGACATCGGTGTGTGATGTTTTTGCGACTAAATTTATTCATGGTCTCAACCCACGTGTGATTGGGAAATGTGGTGCAGAAGAGAGTGTGATTATTCACCGTTTTAATTTCTGGGTCCATGAAATGACACGCAAGTATGGAGACGCGGAACTGATTGTAGGGAATGGATTATCAGAGATGGAAAGAGCTTGGTTGAAAAGCATAAAACTCTTGGAAAAAGTGACAATGGATAGTATTTCTCTCCCCGAATGGTCTCAACGCGTTGACTCTCATTGGAATATATTCACCTCATGTATGCGGGATAGTGAACTGTATAGGATTGGCTACAAGGAAGATGTGCGTCGCGGATGTCACTGGATGAATCATTCCCAGTATGAAGGGAAAGAAGCTTACCGTCGAGCCCTGTTACATTTACGCCAAGGGAAAGCACTCACAGAAACTCAAGCTGCCAAGGTACAGTATGGGTACCACTGTGCGCTGTCAGATGTGGTCGAGATTCTCCTTCATTATTGCTTTGAACTACACTATCGACTTTATGTGCATACGCTGTATTTAAATTATGATTCCTGTGAAGCTGCATGGGCCTGGACCAAGATTGACCACATCACTGTGATGCATGAATCAACCACGGTGGACAATGGACAACTCCACAAGTCTTACATTGTTCATTATTGTAACTTCGGTGACTATGCCGAACATCGTACCTTGTGCAAGAATAATGCATGTTGTGAAATGACTCAAGAAAGTGCATCTCTATAATAAATGTTATTCCAATCACCTGTTATTTTTGATGATCATTGACTTGGGAATATAGCACTTGTCAATTTTATGATCCAGTTTTCAACATTAAAAATAATTCTAACGTGTATAATCTATGAATCCTATCTCTTTTAACATTAAAAATAATTCTAAGGTGTACATCTTATCATCTTATTGCCCCATTTCACCCTTGAATAAAATAGTCATAGCTTACCATGTATGTTACCATCCCCTGCTCCGAGCATTGGGTGTGCCCCATTCCACGCTCGGAGCACAGAACGGAGCATTGGGTGTGCCCCATTCCATGTCGGAGCACCTATCGATTGGAGAACTAGGTAAAAATGGAGAAACGATCAAGACACATGGGTGATGGAAGACTTTCACGTGTACACCTATCCAAATCAGCTCATTATTTATCCGAAAACGACATGTCAACCGCACGCGATGTTAAAGAAAGTGATTCCATATGTGAAGGAGAAGATCAGAGTGAAGCCTGAATGTGAGCTTTCCATGGATACATTCACGATTTATGAATACAAAAGAAATGGATCTCCACCATTGATGGGTGCCAGTGAACGTTATTATGAAAGTGACATCCAAGAAGTAGATGACTATTTATCCTCACTGAAGAACGTATGGGACTATGAATTTATGGACAGTGTTAACAAAGAGATTCTTGGTGTCTATTGTATAACGTTTAATTTTGAATATATATCTGTTGGATGGACATCAGAAGAAGAATATGTAAGCGACACAGATTAAGTATGAATAAAGAATGTCGTTGTATGAATCATGTTGCTTTTCCTTATTACAAGTATTCTGATATTGGGGTGGATAGATTTGGAAAAACATGCTACTTGTACTCCTTTTTCTTCTGAGAGAGATTGTACGCATACTTACCGCAATGAGTAACTATTTAAGTTATGAATCCTCACACTATCTCAAATAAGATCATGTTACTCCTGCCCTATTATCGAAAAAGACGACATCGCCCTATTCGGACAAGACACCCTCGAAAAAGACGACAACGTGGAAGATGGACATCACGCCCACAGAAAGTTCGACATCTCCTTCGCAGCAAGCGCGGATGAAGATCCTTATTGATTTTTGGTTCGATGAACGCATCCGAGGCAATGATATCCCCAAATTAGAAGAGTTGACCGACACGTCCACAGTCTATTTGAATCAATTGATACTGAATGAGCACTATTCCATCTTGGGACGTGTGTATTCACTCATGGCTATTTTTGAGGATGACGTTTTGTATGAGGGGACACTATGGAGGTTTATGAATGAGAAACATTTGAAATATTTACAAGAGCTGTATAATAAACGTGTGATTTCAGCAGCAAGTCTTATTTATATCAAAGAGACATTGAGTCGTATCTGTGCTCATTTCAGTGTTTTGTTTCAATGGCCAACGAATGTATTTAAGCATGCACAGGAACACACAACAAAAAATCAACCATGAAGGGAGGAACGCGTGAAAGTGAAGAGACACTGACGTTGCGAAAATTGAGAATAACCCTATGTCCTGTCTGTAAATTGCCTTATCAAAAAGATCGTCTGAGAAGGCATATTTATAATTCACACCATCTAAAATATAAAACAAAAGAAGAGATAAAAGCAAGTAAAGATTTCATCTATGCATGTCTATGCGGGGAAACACTCGATGGAACGGTTGATAGGAAGATAGTTCGACAATTTGCGCGTCAACATACCCATAGTTTAAACGAGCGAATGGAGGGAGAAAATGTGAGCAAACTCAAAACTATTATTCAACAGCATGTTCCGAGATCCTCTTTGAAGGTGACATCTACGTTGACAGGACAAGATCGACAATTATCACCCACCTCACGTCGTGCAACCCCCTTGCGACCCCCTCAACCTATGAATACAGATTTGGATGCAGACGATAGTCTAGAAGCACTCATTCGACCCTCTCCAGCTGATCATCGCTCCTTAACACAAGCAACACCTCATAATGCTCACACTATGCTGCAAGCTGTCGTGAAAAGTATGGTTGAAGATCGAGCAAGAGTGGATGCTCCCCCTGATCCCACCCATACGGTCCATCAAATACAAGAAGAATTGAATCGATTGCCGCCAGATGTTTTAGCCATGGCTGCTAATGAGATTGATATGAGTCCTATATCTTTAGAGAATATTCAACCTACACTAAGTCATGTAACATTTGATAACTACCCAGGTCCTGTCAATGATCACAACAGTTATGTCCAAGCCATGTCGAACACAGTGGCAAATCCAGAGGTTGATCAACAAGAATCAAGAGAACCTCTCCAACAACACTCGGTGGGGGTAGGAACCCCTCAACAACCCATGGACGCACACCCCGTGGAGGAAAGAATGTTTTACCCAGTCAATTCACCTGTCATTGACAACTCCCACGAGTACATTATTCAACTGAACAATTTGAAAAACAGCGCCATTGTTCAACTGTTGAACGATTCTATTTGTCTCCATGAACGTCATTTAAATGCTCGCAAACGCATCTTGCACGTGTTGGAAGATGCATTTAATCAACACATTCATGAACCCAATCGTACAGATGGCAATGGAGACTATTTGGATGAGACATTGGAAAGCATGCGTGACTTGCTGACTCAAAAGGAAGAGTTTATTGCCCACTTAACCAACCAAAATGCAGACGTCCACGCACGCTACATGAATTTGGTGAACGCCATGTAAGCTAAGCTATGTGGGATAAAAGATGATATACAAGAATGACGTCAGTGTGAATCATGTTCAAGTCGACGTCAGGACTTTACCAATGTACTGAAATCCCTAAGTTCAGGGATAGGATGTTCGAAAAAGAAAATTAACCGTCATGTCGATCAATTGCCTGAGGAATATGTCAAGGATATGCAAGCACTCATGAGCAAAATGCGAGAGAATCCAGGGAAATTAACTCCTTTACAGCACGAGTTTATTCAATCTTACAAAGGAATTCTCCGCAAATTTGTGAAACCACCTCCTCAAACTCGCAAATACTTGGGTCAAAAACGGAAATTTAACAAGAAACAAACTCCCTTCGCACAAGCCTATGCCATGGCATATCACGATAATCCAGCAGCTTTCAAACAGGCCTTACATGCATCGATCGGCTCCAAACACTTAGTAAACCATACCCACGTCATCAACAGCGTCATCATGGACAATGTTCAATCCATAGTAAACACTATTTCAACAGCCAACGGAGGAGATTTAAAATGTTCACTCATTGGTTCATTCAAAGAAACCCTATCACAATTCTTTACACTCGTCATATTCATTTTGGTTTCCCTCTTATCTGGTCGAAAAATGATGAAAGATATCAAAAAACGTAAAGATAGTAGAAAACCCTTACTAGATATGGAAGTAGTCAACTATGATATGTCCAAAACACCTATACTCAATCCCACCAAACCGCACAATGAAATTCCCATGAAATCGAACGATTTACCGAAGAGTGTGAATAAGTCACGTTCACACAGCAAAATTCCTATGAAATCAAACGATGTACCGAAGATTTAAAGGTTGATTTTCCCATGACATCGTTAAAAATACTACGGATTTGGTGTGTTATTTTCCCATGATATCAATCGATTCACTGTGACTTTGAAAAACACACTCTGTTACAAATCCTCGTAAAATCAGGTGATTTATCGAGAATTCTGAGGTACTTTTCCACACCAAATCGACCGATGTTATCGTAAAATGACTCAGCAAATTCCCATGAAATCAAGCGTTATCTCGCGAATTTGACCTACAAAAAGGGACAAGTCCCGTACGCCACCAAAAATGAATGATTCATCGTGAATTTCACGGAGCACCAATCAGAGCACTTGTATGCGTTGGTGTCAACCAATGAGAAGAAATTTTCCCACGCTCAACTCTATATAAACTGAGCCATTTCAATCATTTTCATTCAGTCATGGGTAAACGTACGAACACGTTGGAAGCTCCTCTCGCGAAGAAGGTGAAAGTCACGTATTCGTCAGATACACCGAAATCGAAGCCAGTCTTTGTTGAAGCGACGGAGCCCTATTTCCATACGAATGGGAAAGCCGAGAAGAACTATCTTACCAAGGCACAACCACAGTTGGAGCCTCTGCCCATCACACGTTTGGTATTGGGCAAGAAATGGAATAACACTGGATATTATCCCATTCGCGGAGAGAATGCGACGATGGATACGATGGATTGGCAATCACGACGAGACATCTCAAAACTCGTGTTTGCCACGGGATTTTATGGATGGCGTGCACAAACGTACAATGACTCTGGGTACGGTTCCGATCAACTCACATCCCTCTTCACCATTTCTCAAGCAGTCTCACGCGATGTGGAGACGTTGGAAGATGCGATACAATCCCTCTACAAACAAGTCCAACCCGAATCTGCCTACAACCTCATCTCCTGTCTCGGTTATGTACACAAGAAATCGGCCTACGACAGTGTCTTTATGAAGCTGAAGCAGGACACGCCCATCTTCCTGATGAAGGAGAATGGAAAGAACAAGAAGGTTAATTTGGCCAAGATTGGACATCTTCTTTCCAATCTCAAGGAGAATACCTTCCTTCAAGCAAATACCATCTTCCGCGTCACAGGCATGTACTGTAATCCACAGACAAAGACTCTGAAACTGTGTTTTACTGTGGATCAAGTCCAAGTTCGTATCAAACAGGTGGAGGAATGTCAGAGCACAGCGGTGGAGGAAAAGAAGAAGAAGAAGAAGACAAAGCTGACACTCGATATAAAGAAGGCACACATTCCCTCCAGTGGTTTATTTAATCTGATACACATGGTGCAACCTAAAGATGACATTGATTGGGAGGAACTCAAACACTTTATAGATGATCTCGATCATCTATCCCAATCAGAGGGCGACAGCACTGTACTTATGAAACAAAAGGAGGATGAGATGACAAACATGCTTTCTCAGAGGTGGAATGCTCAACCCACGGAGGAGGAGGATTGGAGGTTGATGCGGACGGATTATGCCAAGGCGCAAGCACTCGGCGTGTACATTCGCATCCGGGAAGAGTCACACGCGCTACATATCTTTGAAGGTGATCAAATACAAGCCGAGAAATGGATCAATCGATTCCTCGAAATGTTCAAGGATATGGTGGAACATAACCAGGAGAGTCAGTGGTATGTGTCATCCTCATGGTACAAGGCAGGACAGTGTGTCAATGAGAAGTGGTCTGTGTTGAACTATATTGAACATTATTTCATTGTTCGTAGTACCTACGAAATCCATCGTCGCGCCTTTCCCACTATGTTGAAGGAAGCATTTGCACGGTACAATATGAATCCTCTTACCAATGACATGGAAAGGACATTGATGAGTGAAATGGTGACTGCTCTTGAAAACTCACTCTTTAAGACATGTACACGTGGACGTTTTATACCACCTCTTCTTTATTCTGGAAATGATTCTATGTTCTGGAAACAATTTTAAGTTATGTTTAATACATGATGCATGGAATATATGTCTGACTTTTATGATTCGACAAGATGGATTTCCGTTTAGAGAATGACTCATCCATGATTGCCTCGGGTCCTAGTAAATCGGGAAAGTCCACGTTTGTGGCGAATATGATCAAGAATCGTCATACTTTATTTAAAAAGCCCATTCGTAAAGTCTGGTGGTATTATGGGATAGAAAGTCCATTTCATAAAGATTTACAAGATGTGATCTTGAAAATGGGTGTCCCTACCCAAGATGATTTTGATCAATTGCAAGAAAATGATTTAATTATTCTCGATGATTTACAACAGGAATCTCAAAACAATGAAACTGTTACGGGATTATTTTTATGAGGATCTCATCATAAACGGTTTTTCGCAGTATAAATCACACAGTATTTGTATGGTGATAAAGAACAACGTATTCGTAATGGCAATGTCCATTATTTGGTTGCGTTCAATAATCCGAGAAATCAACAACAATTGGCTCAATTCATGGGGAAAATGCTCCCGAAAGGCAATATGAGTGTCGTGCATGATATGTTAACGACATTGGTTCAAAAGTATGGGAATTATGCCTACCTCTTTATTGATTTCACTACAAATTGTCCGTTTGAGTACCGATTTCGCACCAACTTATTTAATCCACCTATGATTGTGTTTAAGTTAAGCAAAAGACCTAATAAAACGAAAATGGACTTTAGTGAATTAGTGGTGATTCCCAAATCTGAAATGAATGAACACACCGGTGGCGGACAGCAAATGGGTGGTGGTGGTGACAGTACCAAACTGATGTCGACCATGTTGCAACGTCAAGTGGAAGATCAGAGGGTGAGAAACATGATGATGAATCCTCAACAAGCCCATCTTGACCGTATTGCACGAGAGATTGTGCGTTACGTCCTACCGCCAATAATATCGCTGCATGGAACGCCCGGATGTATTTGTTCGATAAAGTTCGACGCCAATTTTTCAATTTGGACGATGATAGTGGGAAGAGATTGGAAAAAACAACAAAACCTCTGCTCACTCACGTCGCAAAACCTCCGCTCACTCACGTCGCAAAACCTCCGCTCACTCACGTCGCAGATTCACCCATCCCCAAGAGATCTAAAGGGAAAGTCTTCAAACCTTCTGTTGTCACATCTCCCAAGACGAAGCGTTCTCCATTGAAATCATCCATCAATACTCGTTTAAGTAAAAAAGGAGTTCTTGAATTGGGATCCTATGGCTCACCATTCAAGTAATGGCAACGGCAGCCGCGCCAACTGCCTCCTCATTCTTATCGCGTATCTTTGGGCGTTGTGGCGGCCAAGGCAACGCAGACGACAGCGCAGAGACACAGTACACCATCACGGCGAGCTTTAATTGTTGTTCCAACGGGAATACCGCCTATCTTCAACCCCCACGTCAATGCCAAGCAGATTGTGTCGATGGAGGAAGTGTTGCACAAGATTTATTACAATCCCAAACATCCCGCTGGCTACGGAAGCGTCAATGAACTTGCTGCTGCTTCACATAATTCAAAAACAAAAGTCAAACAATGGTTAATGCGTCAACCGACCTACACCCTTCACAAATCTCGATTGCATCGTATTAAGCCCTTGCACCCGTATCGTGTACGCGGTCCGCAAATTCAATTTGAAGCGTATATTGTCGATTATCAAAAGTATGCACAGCATAATCGTGGCTACAAGTATATTCTCATGGTGATGGACATCTTTACACGCAAAGCCTGGGCATTCCCTCTCAAGACCAAGAGTGCCAAAGAAGTGTCGGGGGTTTTAGAAGCCATTTTCGCAACCATTCCCACCCCGCAACGACAAACGGATCAAGGACGTGAATTTTATAACCGACCGGTAAAAGAAGTCTTGGACAAGCATGCTATTGAATTGTTTTCCATCTACAGTCCCTATAAATGTGCCCATGTCGAACGATTGATCCGTACTGTCAAGAATAAATTGGAACGTATCTTTACAGCCACCAATAACAAGAATTGGGTGGATTATATCGCAGATGTCATGTATGCATACAATCACAGCACCCATTCATCCACAGGTTTCACCCCGATGGATGTGAATGCCTCCAATACCGAAGAAGTGAAACGAAACAATGCGAAACGTCTCCGACAAAACTATAGGAACTTTGCAGTCCCGGGGAAGACTGTCCCTGTGGGAGCACGTGTACGTATTTCACGTGATAAAGGAACGTTTGGACGGGGGTATGAAGCGAATTGGTCGACGGAAGAGTTCATTGTCTCCAACATTCTCAAGAACCCCCATGGTACCAAAATGTACAAGATCAAAGACTTGAGTGGAGAAGAGATCAAAGGATCCTTTTATGCTCAGGAATTACAAGTGATTCATCGGGAGGAAGAAGTATATCAAGTGGACAAAGTGCTCAAGACCCGACGTCGAAATGGACGTACAGAATATTTTGTGCACTGGCAAGGATATCCGGCCTCGATGAACTCATGGGTGACAGACTTAGAACCTCTAGGTAATGTACGCCGCTATTGATTTTGTAATCATGCAGGAACTGCATGAGGAACAACATGTGTACTTGTTGAGTAATACTCAACCCCATTTGTATGACAATAAAGCCAATCATTTCTTTACACGACTGGAAAATCCACTTTTTATTCGTAAAGGAGAAACATGGGAAGTAGGCTTGAAAGAGTTTGGGTATGTGAATAATGTGGATACGATTCCCGAAGATTGTTATTTTACCGTGGGGAAAATGGTAGATACGAAAGATTTGAAGACCTATTTGCCTTATTATACGATGGAAGGGACCAATGTGGTCCGTCGTCACACCATTTTTGAATCCGATGAGGAAGTGAAAAGAGTACCCATTATCACAGCGTTGGAATTATATACACGTCGTACCATTTCCAACATGATGACTGTCACGACACATCCATCCTACTTGTATTATGGATGCAATGGCATAGAGGAAGCAGATGTCTATGTGATTGACATTGCCCCATTTTCCCTGTTTCAAATCAAGGAATTCTCCGCTTTTCATTACGTCCTTGTGTTTTCCCCTCATTTGGCGGCCTCACTCTTATTGGACAAATGTGTCTATCATTTATCGTTGAAGGATGTCATTCGGATCCATACACGACTCTCCATTCATCGAAAGGAATGTGATGTAAAGAAATATCCTGCCCATGACTATTGGTTCAGTGTGATTCCCTTACACCGCTGTCATTTTGCCAAACACGGGATTGAAAGGTTGATGGGAAATGAAATCTCAGTGCTCACTATCTTCAAACAATTAGAATGGTTTGGTGTGGGGAAATTAGTGTTTCATTCATCCAACAGATTGTCCTTTCATGTAAAGCATGCTTCCAATTATACATTGTCTGCTATGGATTATGGGATCCTATCCGAATTGCAGAAAATAGCCACTGTTTACATGGCTCCCCCAGTGACCTATAAGGATATACATCCCCTGAGTGATGATACGACACGTGCTGTGTGGATGAGGACCGATACCTTTGTGAGCTCTCTCAAACGCAATGCAAAGGCACCTCCTATTCCTAGAGGGCATATAGGCCTGTTTCATAATTTTCGCACCCTTCTTCCTAAACTGAGAGAGTTGATGAAAGCAGTGAGAATGTATCAACGCACCTTTTTCCGATTGCAACATTTGGCCTCCTAAAAATTGTTTGCTTTACCAACACGCACCATGAAAAATCAATTCATTTTCCCAGTGGAGTTCCTAAATCCACTCACCCCAAAAGAGCGTGAAAAGGAGTATCAACATCCCAAGAAAAAACATGTGCCATGGTTCAGAAACCGTATTGATCAATTGTATGACAAGATTGATACACAGTTACACAAGATCGATCCTACCATCAATATAGCCGATGCTCCTGATTTAGTCACCTCCCGTTTCTTGCATACCTATATCAACACACTGAATGCAAAATACCGCAACATGATGCGAATCCTACGTCAACACAAGATGGAAGGTGTTTTAGTCTCTAAACGATTCGGAGCCAAGAAGCGATTGTTTGATACTGTCTTATTGAAAAATTTTCGAAAATCGATTCAAAAGGAACAAGCCACAAAACGGCCTATTATTCATCATTTAGTTCATTCCCATCCTAAAGATGGGAAAGAAAAATGTATTGGTCAGTTGTGTGGATATGCAGCATGAAACGAGGCAACATGCACTTCCCTTCACACCTACGGAAAAGTATCATATCTACAACACTTATAATGTATTTGCCTATCATAGTTTGGTGGATTTGATGGAGATGTATGGGAATATTCTCCATGATTTTGAAGTGAAACAGAAACGGTTGACAACGTTAAGAAGGATGGTGAAAGAATTCAAACCCACTGCAGGAACTGACAATCTTGACGAGATCGTTCGTGAACGAGATAGGGTGAATGCAGAAGTGACTGTGTTGACAACGGATCTTTGTCAATTAACCAAGGAGAACAAACTGTTATTTTATGTGTCTAGACCTGAATCGTTTTATTACAAGAATTTAGAGAGTGATAAGACGTGGAGTTCTATCGCCCCCACAGGTTATTATTCGTTGGAAACCTATTTGAATACAATCTTCCTCGCCCCCATGACATGGACCATTACATCCATGTCCTATCATTATGAACTGACCATCGATTGCACGGAGGATATGGAAATCAAGATGGACCAGCAATCTAAAGCCTATGAGATTTTCAAAGCAGAACAAGTAGCTACCTACGTGTGGGACGAATGGATCTTGGAATTTCCCCTCAGCACGATTCATGTTCCCTCCTTTATCCTTCAGAAACAAACCATGGAATTGGACGCTCTCTTTGAAAAGAAGAGTGCCCCCTATGCATTGAATGGGACCCATGTCTTGCTTCGAAACGGAAAACCGACACAACAGTATAAGACCGAGGATAGGAAGCATCCCAATATTCTCAACATCAAGCATGGCGACTATTTTGAGATTATTCATACCCTATCTCATCTCCCTAGTCCATTACGATTCAATTTACCCACGAAATACTATACCCTCCAATCCTTTGTGCAAGCTTTCAATCAAGCCATCCCCCTGCCTGATATGGTGTGGGTGACGTATACAACAGTGGGCGTCTTTCACGTGCTTCACTTTAAAATCGCGGAAGGGTATTTGTTGAAAATCAATCCCCCACAACTCTGGCAACATGTGTTGAATCATAGTCATGAATATGGTATGTTCACCTATCATGAACAAACCTGTATACACTCAGAAACGCCGGAACATTGTTTTGCAAGTTACCATCGGTATCAACAACGTCCAAAACATGTCACCCATGGGATGACATTACACATCTATGGTTTACCGGAATATACCTTTGATTATGCCAAAGGATGGAAACACACCCTCGACACCCCCTTCCCATGGAAAGGGAAGGAATTGGATCGCTTGTTTCAGAAATCCTATTTCCCTTATGCTTACGAATCGAAAGAGCTGTTGGCCAATACGTGTTTACAATCCTTCTTGTTTGGAGATAGACTCTCTGATAAGAAATTGTATTCACCCGCTGTCGGGTATCAAGAAGGATCCACCCTGAAAGTCTGTAAAGGTAGATTGACTTCCTTTATTGGATGGTTCAGTGATGATATGCAAAGGCTGATGACGACCATGATGGAACGCTGTCAAGAAAACATGTTTTATCTATTGGATGGTATGGTGTTGGGAGTGGATGTGGGAAAACAAGATATTCAATCGGTAAATACACATCCCACACCTCGCCCTTTTCTTCATCTCTATAGCAAGACCATGAAACCTTTGCAAATCTATGAACACATGATTCGGCAAGGTTACATCAACCCCACCCTGGACATTTCTACCTCGTTTCATCGTGTCCTCATTCCCAAAGGGAGTTATACCTTGGAAGGACTCTTTTCTAAACTCCAGGTGAAATTACAGGTGTGGACTGATGTATCCCTCTCTCTCTCGAAAGAACATTATTTGACGGTGAAAACCGCGGAACATGCCTTTATTGATTTTGGAGAAGCGTTGAGTTATCGTATAGGTCTACCCCAATCCTATTATGGACCCAATACACAGATGACAACACTCTCTCCCCTCAGCATGACCTCCAATTCCTTCAACATTATCGTCTATTGTAATATTGTGGCGGAAAGTATTGTGGGAGGACAACGTGAACAAATCTTGAAAATTCACCCCATTGAAGAGAAACAACGTTTGGGGGAAATGGTGTCGTATGAAGTGTCCAATATTGATTATTACCCCATTTTTACATCAGCTATTGATGAGATTGAAATTCAGTTGCGTGGTGATGATGGCGAATTTATTCCGATTCATGAAGGACGATCCTATTTCAAACTCCATCTCCGCCGTAGGGAGACTAGGTAATTGGTGACAGAGTGACTATCAACCATGCATGAGGAAACGATTCACTTGTTGAGTAATGCTCAACCCAATTTGTTTGCTGAAAATAGAGCCAATCATTTCAAAAATCGCTTGGTTCCTTCCATCCCCATGGTCCATGGGGATAAATGGGAAGCCGGTATCTCCGTCGTCAACTTCATCAATACCCTTCAGACAATACCCGTGGATGTCAGCTTTAGTGTGGGGACATTGAATGATCATCCTGAGATTATTCCGACCGTCTTTACGTCCTCTATCATTCCCATCAAAACGGATTCACCGCGAGGAGAACGCGGTAAACAGGGAGAGCAAGGCAAACAAGGTGAACAAGGCAAACAAGACAAACAAGACAAGCAAGGCAAACAAGGCAAACAGGGAGAGCAAGGCATGTTTACGCGCTTCAACATTCCACGCGGTATTTATTCGGAGAAGACGTTGATGCACTGTTTGAATCAGAATCGACACCATGGACACAATTTCCACTTTTCTATCACTAAATTGATGTCTAATGTCCATGTTGTCTCAGTGGTAGTACCCACACACTATAGTATGAAACTCCATCCTTTGCTCAAAGACATTCTTGGGTTTAAAACAGACTTACTCACTTCCTCACAGCAAGCGACTGCCCCTTTGAATTTGAATGCCTTTACCTACAATATTCTACTGTATTGTAATATTGTAGGTTATAATTATGTAGGGGGTATGAAAACAAACTGTATGTGTGTGATTCCCTACACGGGGAAAGGTTATGGAGATAGTATTCATCATGAATTCCAGAATGTCACCTATCTCCCTGTGAAAAGTCAACATGTGCAAGATATTGAAATCAAACTCATGTCGGATGACGGTCATCCCATCCCTATGACGGACGGACGGTCCTATGTAAAAATTCATCTTCGACGTCGCGCAATTAAGTAATTGTCTTTTCCCAAGCACATCAAGACACGATGACGAATCTCTTTTTAATCCGTAACCAAACAAATTCCTCTGCACGATTGTTTGGAAGAGGATCATTTATGCAACGAGGTGGATGGAATAAAGTGATTGGACAGAAAACACGCATGATTAGACCCCGTGTCACTGGTGTCAAGAAATCACCCATCCGTCTGCCCAAATCACTCAAAAAGAGAGTTCCCAGAAAAGCATCTCGAAAAACATCTCGGAAAACATGTGGAAAACCATCTCGAAAAGCATCGCGAAAAACATCGCAAAAAGGACTTGTACATACGGTACAGAAAACGTTGGGAAAATCGTTACGTACGACAGAGTTTCTCAATTCTGCGAAACAAGCTGTCACGGATGCTGTCAGCTCTACCGCACAAGAAGGGGTTGATCGTCTCAAAAAGGGTGTGAAAGCGCTCGACAGACGCACCTTACAGACTGCTCCCGAACGTGTTGTAGAAGCTATTCAAAATAAAGTGAGTCGGAAACGCATCTTCACGGATGAAGAAGGGGATAGGGTGGAAGCACCTGCTCCTAAACGTCGCCGTGGTCATGTGGACATTGCCCATCATACGAAATGGGGGAAAGGAAGTTTGATGGGGCGTTATCGCGGAGCTGCTAAACAACGCATGCTCTTTTAAGAACTAAGCAATCTTAGGAAATCAGTCCCCTCAAGCATGGCGGAAACACCTGCATTATTGGATGCTCGTTACGATGTATTCCAGAGTGATAAAGTCGATGTCTCGAGTACTTCTCAGCATACGAGCGTTCTGACACCAGTCAATGGATTGGAAAATCCCGGTACCATTCAATTCACAGTCCCTCGACTAGCCATTCATTGGATGGATGTATGCAATGCCCATTTTCGCGTGGAAGTACAACTCATGAAACATGATGCGGCTAAAGGAGCAGACGTGCCATGTGAGTCGTCAGACAAGGCGATTATTATCAACAATACGGCCCACTTCCTCTTTTCCGACATTACTATCCGCTTGAATGAACGCACCATTGAAGGAGGCAATGACTTGTATTATTTGAGAGCTTACCTTAGCAATCTTTTACAATACACAAATGATGTGAAGAATACACACATGGTCACACAAGGTTTTACTGTTCCTCAAGTGATGTATGACACGGAGTTTGATGCATCTAGTAAGACAGTGACGTCTAAGGCGGTAGAGTTTACAGATAAAGAGAATGCACTCAATCAAGCCATTCTCAAACAATGGACAGACCACAAATTTAAACGTACCTTTGACTTTCCCCTGAAATGTAATTTGTTCCTACAAGTGATTGCTCTGCCCCAGGCATGCAACTGGATCTCATTTTCACCTTGAATAAACCGGAATATGCCATTTATGATATGGCACATGCTGCAGGGACGACCTCTACAAAGTACAGGTTCAAAATCACCTCTTTCCAATTGTATATGCCCATGCTCACACCGAATGCAGAACTGCAATTGAAAACTGCGAATCGACGCAAGACAGAAGCCATTTATTATCGCTACAATGGCATGACCGTCCAACGACAAACGATTGAACGTGGAATACAAAAGAAGACGTTTTCCAATGTGGCCGCTCTATTGAGTCCTAAACTCATCTTTTTCGCTGTTGTTCCCAGTAACTCTTGGTTTGATCCAGGAAGTCGTAAACTCTATTTTGAAAGGCATGGACTCTCTCAAGTCACCATGACCACCAATGGAGCCATCATGACAGGAGGAACCATCAATTGCAAAGATGATGTGATTGCCTACAGTCAATTCAATCGTGCGATTCAAGTCTATAACACGAATGAATCATGTGGTATTGATTTAGAGAGTTTTACCAAATACTGTTACTTTATCGCCTTTGACTTTACCTTGGATAAACAAATCGATAGTGTTCAACCCACCAATACACGTCAATATGGACTGGAATTGCAATTTGAGAATACGACCACGCAAAATATGGATTTATTAATGTTTGTCATTCATGACGAACAATTCTCCGTCACACCGGAGAATGCTGTCATCTCCAGTGCGTATATCCCACCCGCTATTTAAGTGTTGGCGCGCATTGACATCATCATAAGACATGTTGAAGGAACCCGAGTATCACGTTCGTCCTATCGCTTGGACACCTCTTTATCAACAGCGTCTCATTAAAGCTCAGCGTTGGTTGAATGGGAGACTGGTTAAGCAACACGGAAATCGAAGGAATCATGCAGGGTATGAATCAATTACAAGAGAAACATTTACTCAATGCCTGCATGTGCGAAGATGATTTTCTCTGTGCTATTCAGTGTAGTTGTCAAACGTTTGCTCATCGTCTCCTCCAATCTTCTTACGTTCCCTTCCAAGGTGTGTTTCCGGCTGATCTACTTCCTGCTCATTCCCCGGAATCAAAGACACTTATTGTCAATAGTGATCGCTCTCATCAACCTGGCAGGCATTGGCTGGCCTTTTATCAAAATGCGGATCAACGCGTGTGCGAATTCTTTGACTCTTATGGACTCACTCCATCTCACTATCCACACGTGACCGAGTGGTTATCGACAACACCTTATCCTCTAGACTATCGTCGCCCTCTGCGTATACAAGGTCCTAAAGCCTATTGTGGTGCATACTGTATTTACTTTTTAAACCATCGCCCTTTTAACACGTCTATGGATAAAACACTGACCTTCTTTCGAACGTTGGATGCTCACGAGAAAGATCAAGAACTCATTAAAACCTACTTGTCCTTCAATGATAAAATTGTCTATTCCTATTTGTATTCTACATTATCCCATGTGTTGAAGTCAATAAAGAAATGAATCATGTCAATGATTGTATTTTTATTTCAATGGAATCCTTGAACTTTTTTCAGACAGAGGTTAAGGTTTTGTACATGAAACAGAGTTCAGTCACTCGTTATAGTACACAATACACAGAGCTTTTCCGTGCATGACTCATCATGCACGATATACAGTGACTGATGAAATTATGTCTTGATCACAAAGGGGACAAGATGACGTTTCAAAGGGTACATAACATGTAGAACACATAACGTTATGAGAACATGGTAAAAAGAGAAGGGACCGTTCCTGTTTAAAACATTTAACACAGTTCCATTCACATAATAATTTAAATGTCTCTTCTTCCAATTTCTTTCTAAAGTCACTTTTATGGGTAGAGTTATCTGACACATCAGTTGCAAACGTCACTTTTTTCACTCCAGATCGCGCCAATGTCATTGCATTGCAGTGTAGCATGGAGAAATCCTCTATCCACCTACGATCCAAATGGTGATTCATAGCATGCTCGTCGTGATCCATTAGTCGATCAACTAATTCACCAGCGGTGATCTTTTCACTGAGATTTGTTACAGTTTCTATAGCTTTGAACGAATATCCAAGGTCTCTTGCGACAACCCACGATGTTGGGATACTAGTCGCTGTCCGATTCATTGAGGGAATCTCCATCGAATAGGGATTTGAGAATGTCTTCCACCAACGATTCCGCTTCTGCAATCGATAAGACACCCGTCACAATCACACTTCCGTTGGAAAAGAAGGAACAGTGCAAATTACCTTTGCGTATTAACGTTCCGGGAAACAGCTCGCGCTCGTTGGAAATCACCGATGTCGATGGCAACTGTTGAATGGTTTGCATGCGGTCCTTTGTATAGTTCCATTGACATTGAACTGTGCAGGATTTCGTGATTGGGTCGCTCACGTCCAATCCGTAGGGGGCGAGTAGTTGACGCATCTCTTTACAAATACGATCGTAGGTTTCCAGAGAGTGGTTGCCCAAAATCTGTATACACCCCCGTGGAAAAATCTGTACAGCGACCGAATAGTTCCATTTCCAATAGACTCGATAAGGGCGTGATGCTCGGTATGTGGCCAGAGGGAGTTGCGGTAACAATGTCTGCAGTGGTATTGCGGAGGATGCTCTGAGCTCCACCATGCGGTTGCAGATCCTTGACATCTTTGATAGCGGGGTGTAGATATCCTTCTTCATATAGGCGATGGTTACCGTATGGAAGACTCTGATTGGGTAAATACCAACACCGCTTGTTGTCCCAGATACTCATGGCTTTCTTCGCTTGCGTCACCGGTCTCATCTCGTGGTGTTGGGATTGGACGAGGGTTTGTGACACTGTGGTAATCGAATGTTTTTCAAATGCGTCCACATAATTCTGATGTTTCACTTGACGCTTCTTCGCTTGACACACTCCCTTCATGCGACAGTCGTGGATTTCTTCCTCATTGCCTTTGAGGACAATGTAAGAGTACATCTTGGCACTCAAACACACAAACTCCTTCACCCTATCCCCCACACACTCATCCTTGAAACATCCCAAACGAGTCGCATTCTCGGTACGTCTCTCTGGATGATTCACGGGATAATTTGAGGTATCGAGAACGCCTTTCGTCTCCGTATCAATAAAATTTGGGATGTTTTCAAACGAACGAAGCACTTCTTCGCGTGTATAGCGGCTGCGGACTTTGAGGAAGAAGGAGTCTGTGTCCCCACCAATGAGTTCCACCGAGGTGCACGTCTTGTTGGCTTTCCACTGGTCAAACAGCTTGTACATAATAATCTTGCTGTTGTCCAGGATGCATTGCCCGATATAAATGGGCTTGTTCAAGTCTACCTTGGTCTTGCGCACATTTACCACCACGGCTTTGTCGCTGATGTTGAAGAAGGATTGACAATAGGGATGATGTGTCCATTTGCTAAACACATTCGGTGATCGTACAAAATAGTGCTTCCCATATTTCCGCACATTCTCCATCGCATTTTCGTTGTTGCCTTGGCGCGTTCTTGCGTATGGCATTGAACATAGGGGCGAATATACGGTTCTTGATTGAAGGAGATCCCGTAATGAACCTTGGTGATATGTAAGCCCTTCTCCACATAATACTTGAGAGCAGCAATATGTACCACATACTGTTTGCGATTCTCGTGCGTCATCATTAACTTGTCGGCTGAGTGAAAAGGTCGGTTCCCGTTCAACTCTTGCCATAGCTCTTGCAAATAGGGAGACATGTCCTCCCATTTCGCCACCCCGCGGAAAGGAGCCAATGGTAAATCTTCCGTGGCATCTTGGACGTGTGGGGGATACTCCAAATCGACGCACAGTACATGACCCGTGGTGCCATTGACATTGTATCGTCTCACCCATTCGTCGTTGATGTCCACCAAGACCTCCAATCGTACCCAGGCAAAACAGTCCTTCGGCAAAGGTCCCATCATGGCCGCTCCGTATAAATTGTTAGCATCTACATAAAACAAGTGAGTGCCTTCTTCTGCTTGAGCGCGGTGATGATTCACAAATGTCATCCATCCACGAATCCCTGCTTCAAACACGCGGTACATATCCACTTCACACAATTTCTCCAACTTGACCTGTGTCTTTTTAAAGAAAAATAAATAGGTCAAGCCAGGTGTGCCGAAATAGTGGGTCCAATGCAGACACGTCGCGTATTTCACTTCGAAAGTGTTCGAAGATGTCTGCGAGCAAGGCTACATCCACTGTCAAATAATAGTGGATATAATCTTCAAACGTGCTGCACCCCGTCTCTGTCCACGCCTTTTGTGCCACAGCATAGTCGTCCTCTTCCAACTCCTTCTCACTCAAATCATTGTAAAATGCTTCCTTCAGAGGCAATTGAGTCTCGTGGATACGATCCCAGCAGTCAAAGTATGTATAGGGAAAATATCCTTTCCGAATAGATGTGTGATCGCAATGCGGATAGACGTTGCTCAATATGTGATTTGAGTGAAGAAAGTCACTGATGGTCGTTGACAAATTGTTTAGAGAATCTTTCAAAAACTGACACGAATCGATGAATCGGAGTTTATATATGGTATTGGTTGTCATGGGAAGAAAGATAGTCACTCCCAACGTCTTGTCTCCTGACACATAAATGGGCTCCATCCTATACTTGTGATCCAGCTTGGTAAACCCTTTTACAATCACCTGGTGACTGTCATACCCCTTCCAATTGTGAAACAAGATGTTTAATGTGGTCCGGGATTGACGTCGTCGCAGGTTACATGCATTGCACAGGGTTTGCAGATACTTGCCCGTGATATGATCGTGGTCTCGCACCTTTGTCGTAGGCCCATTCTTTTCACCTTGCTTCGGGGGTTTCACATCACATCCGCACATGTTACATTGAGCTGTCTGTTCATAGTCCCGCATATCAGCTTCTGTCGGCTTCATGTTACGCTTCGTCTCTTCCATGTGATCAAACATAGACCAGCTCACCTGTCTGATGTGTGTAATAAAGGCTGGAATACACTCGTCCCCCTTATGGATCACCACAGATTCTTTCATGTCCAGCGCCGGATGCCACACCACATAGGATCCCACATACGCTGCCGTATGCTTCTTGGACACGGTATCAATCATGCTCTCAATGTCCGCATACATCACAGCGAGGGGTTGAGTGGTTTTCGCGTGGTCGATAAATTCGTTCGGTTTCGTATCTTCCGGAGTCGTTTCCATCTGGAAAAATCCTCCATCGCATTTGGCTTGATGTTCCAGACGTTCTTTGTGCGCCATGTCCTTTGTCTTTCCAAACTTTATACCCTTCTCGCAGAAATTGAATCGTAAATTACATAAATCACATGTTTCAAAACGTTTCACTTGCGTTTGGCTCATGTTCCGATACCACATGCGAGCACATTTCTGAAAATTCGTCACGGGAAGAAAATGTCCAGACTGATCCTCCATATCGTACCGCGTCACCATCACCAGATGAACGATGCGTGTGTTCTCCTTCACAGCTTGACGGACCGGGTATAATTGACCCACAAATCCTTTACCGTCATGTACGTGGATACGAACAATGACATTGCTCTTCTTTTCGAACTCCTGAATATCCCGTGTATTCATCAACCCCTCTGATGTCATCATGGAAAAGTCTAGATGATAATACTGGTTCAAATTCAACTTGCGCACTGCAGGAAGTCGATTCTGATAAATGTCATAGGATGTCTTGGTGCGGGAATCAACACGTTGAGGAATGCGATTGTCTTGGTAGGCAAGTGCATAGAGGACACTGTCTTGAAAACAATGTGATGTATGCTTGTTGCGCTGAAACACACATATGCCTTTGCAGAGCTTGATATCTCGGTGAATAGGAATCGGTGCGCCCATGCGAAAATTAGGGAAGGAACTTGTTTGAACCAGTAACTCCAACACTTCCTTCACCGCAAATCCTGATCCGTCTTCTTGAAAGTCTTCAATAAATTCTTCAATCTTTGAGACAATGTCACCGAACCATGTATCAAAGTTACGTGCTTGGACGCCTTCGTGAATGTATGAGGGTGTGGTGATGTCTCTCACTTCCTCTTCGCCCGTCGACATATTCATCTTGACAAACCTGAGACTCATACTCACAAACACTTTCACATCCTCGTGGGGGTGTTGTTGCACAATGACACGATGCAAGTCCGCATACATTGAATTCAAATATGTCTTCCATTCATTCATGGCTTGAGGAGGGGTAAATCGATAATTATGCCCGCGACCGTCCATGATACGTTCTTCTTCCACAGCTGCATCGCCCTCTTGCATGAACTCAAACAGGTAGGGACACAAATGCTCATCCCATCCTTCCGCTTCAGCATTCACCACTGCATCACAGTAGCGACACCGTCCCACACACGCATGCTTATGGTACGTCTCCACGTCGAAACTTCCGTCACAATCCAAACACAGCAAGTCATTGTCATCGCCATAATTAAACGCGCGGCAATCGTGTTCGTCTCCATACCATTTACAGCATGTCCAGCAATAGTTGCGACCCGTCTCCGCTGCTCCATGGGCAATACAGTCTTGAAACCGAGAGAAGGACTGACGGCAGAATTCACACGCGTACTGCATGGTTAGAATGAGAATGAATTTCTCTGACAGCGTCTTCCTTATATACCCTGCTGTGACTCACCACACGTGCTCGGCGCCACGTGCTCCGATTGGTGCTCCGTGCTCTTAGCCCAAGTGCGCCGATGCGTGGGCGTGTGCTCCGTTTCCTGTCCTCTTAGCAACCCCGTGCTCTGATGCGTGGGCGTGTGCTCCGATGCATGTCAAGTGCTCTGATGCGTGGGCGTGTGCTCCGATGAATGGGGCAAGGTCATGACCTTTCGTGAAAATGGTGTGGAAAGTGGCTAGACTTTCCTACTCTCACGCGTATACTTGTATACGATATTGAATTTCAAATCGGCCGACACTTTGTCTTTATTGCGAAAGAAATTAGAGGTTTTCAGGGTTTTAAAAACAGGACGAACCTTCACATTATCAGGGAGAAGTTTGTTTATACCATTTATACGAGTATGACTGCGCTAAATATTTTCACCTTCAGCACTGAACGGGAATCTCCAGTTTATTAGCGATTTTCATTCTTTTCACCCATATCATTGGACTGAGCCTCGTGTCTCACTTCTACTTCATGGCGAACTTTCGAAATAGCTTTTTCAGAAAAACCATTTTTCAAAAACATGGACTTGATAAGGAGAAGAATTTTGGTAATTTTTGTCAATAGAACTGATCTTAAGCGCACGACTGAACAGAGATTTCATGGACGCAACACGATAGCACATTGGGGCATAAGCAATGTTCGGCGTATAGATGCCAGTATTTGTATCCTTGATGTGTCACGAAATATCGAAATTATTCTCAAACTTGCGAACAATGGTATCTAAGAATACCAGGTCGCCATTACTCTCTTCCTCAACAGTGAAATTCATATTTTGGTGAAAACTATTGAGGAAGACTTGAAAATTGTGAATATCAGCCTTTTCATCAAAGATATCAAAAATTTCATCAAAAGTTTTACTGATCAGAGTATCATGAATAAATTAATTGCCACTTTCGGCACTGAAATATTTTGTTTTTCCTCGATGACATTAGCGATGAGGATAGACCTATGAAAGGAAAATTGAACTTAGTAGATCAAGACTTATGAAATAGTCTTACCATGTGTCGTAAAATAATCGTAACCTATCAATTTGTTCGACAATCATATGACGAAGGCTTTCTATTGCAGATAATCACACAACATCAATTGGATGATGACTGGATCAACCTTCGGCAATCACGCCTTGTAACGGAACGCCAGTAATTTCGTAGTTTCTTGTTTTATTTCTTCCAAAATCTCCAAATCTCTTCCAAGTTAGACCCAAACATTTTCATTTACTATGAGCGTACTTCCAATTCTTCAGTGGAATGATAATCATCATGGCGAAGACTTTCACCGCCGTTGCAAATGAAAAAACAGTTTTCATTTCAGTCATGTAGCAATGAATGCTTATAGGTACTTAAAGGGATCGTTGAAATCAAACATCTTAAGGGAAGATATTTTACATATGAAAATCAATACTCAGAGCATCATGTAACTTTCATCAGAAAACAATATAACTTTGGATATATCTGTGAACTATCCGCAAATTCGAATTTCAAATTTAGAATGAAAAGTAATTGCAGTCGGGCCTCTGTAGCTCGAAATCTTTGTTCAATTTTGTCACTGAACTATAAGTGCAATATGTCGCAACTATAAGAGAGAAAAAGAGTTTATTGAATGGTGCTTAGAATGCCTACATCACTTGCATCCGCACTGGAACACTTATTAAATTGCTAAAGAGATACCGCGATGAAGAGATCAATGATCGATCATGAACACATTGAATGCAGTCTAATGGTGAAAAGCAATTAGTGTGATGGCATACTTCTAAATGAAAATATTTGGTGCTTAACTTGGAAAAGATTTGGAGATTTTGAAAGAAATAAAACAAGAAACTACAAAATTTCTGTCGCTCCGCTACAAGGCGTGATTGCCGAGGGTTGATCCAGCCATCAACCAATTGATGTTGTGTTATTATCTGCAATGGAAAGCCTTCGTCATATGATTATCGTTTCAGTGAAGAATTGGAAGCAGGCTAGCTTTTGCATTCAGCGTCGTTCTTTTCATCCAGTTTCTTGGCTTTCGAGCTTTCCTGCTTTCCATGTATATTTATCTCTCATACTCAAATGCAGTCACTCCAATGTTGAGTATGATAATGAAGATGTATATTGGCTTCAAAATGAGACCTTATTTGATATTTTCTGCTGGATAATTAGAAAGCTATGATGCATTAAAATTTAGTAACATTTTTTATACCGCACCCTGTAGATAAGGAAGATTTTTAAGGAAGCGTGGTACTCAGATCAAAGATCCATTAACCGACACATAGAGGTTGACACCATCTATGTCACTCTGCCAGCAGCAACAGTGAGTAGTTTTTGAATTTTTAAGTAACTTCTATATCTTGCGGCTTGTTTTCACCATTCACATTTTGTTCACACCTGACGACGCATCGGAGTTCCGGTTGTGAAAATTTGTGATTAAATTATGATAAATTATATAATTAAAAAATTATATACCGGGTATTCCTGATGATCAAGTTTTTTCTAATATATAAAATACCTAAAAGTTACTATACAGATTATATAAACAGACAACTGATTGAAAACAACATGTAATCATTACATAACTGCTGTCCGTGGCGATTTTTCAGGGTAATAAAGGTAAACAATGTTTACTGTCAAATTATCATGTTAAACCAATTTTTACCGCTTCATTCTTAATGATGGAGCAATTCGTCCTAAACGTAGATTTTAGAAATTTAATTCTTATTATAGGCAATTACTAATATTTGTACTACTACATTTGAAGGGTATTAGTAGCACATTACAAAAAGGCGAAATCTACATATTGAGAAAAGATTCAATATTAAGAATATCAACACACATATGATGTGATTATGTATTGGCATAGAAACATCATTTGTTGATAAACGTCATCCATTAATATCTCGAGTTGTCAGACATCAGGGTAAGGACTCCTCTCAAACATAACCCAGAGTTACGGGAATGCTATATTTGTCTTATCTCGCAGTGATCTGTTTTCTTCTATCGATAAAGATAAGAAGTATATTTTGACAGACAAAGTTCGTGCTGAATTGCAAGTTTTGTATAAAACCGATGAGTTTGTTGGTCAGACAGAAAGTTCAGCAGGGTTTTTGAACCTGCTGGGTATGTGATTTTTTTTGAAGTTTTTCCCACGACTGAAAAGCTACTCAAAACACTCATCACGGTTATCGTGTCTACACTGTAAATCGTTCAATACCAATCACACACGAAGGATGCATACCAAAATATTTTTTGGTATATTTCTGTATTCTCTTGGTATTTGTATGCTTTTCGTGTGTTATTTCAAATGTGGTATGCTTTACATACTAAAGCCAAAACATACTAGAAAGCATAAATCATGTCCAAAGTATGTTGATTTAAGGCCTTTTGTCAATAAAGATCACACTGATGTTGCTACTGTTCTGTAAGTAGTGAGATAATGACATTCAAGAGTTACACTTTCAATATTGAATTCGATTTTAATACACGTAAGTCTAAGGCATTTAATGAATAATCAATAAGTATTCAACCATCAACAATTATGCATTATGTAATTTTGAAATGAACTATATTATCAATCCGAAATAAAAGCACATTTTAATTCATGAACGTAAAAATAGTTATGTTTGAGGTATAAAAGTCAACATGATTGCACGAAAAATATCGTTTGAATAAATTGACGTTTATCAACTTGGTTCATAAAATAGAGTGAACTAAACGTCCTATTAATGTTGTTAGACAAGTAGCAACGACGACAATCTCGTGGAGCTTAAAATTCACAATAAATCTAATCTAGTTAAATATCACTCTATCAAACAAAAATATTCACGACTGGTATTACCGAAAAAAGTTATTTGACAGTGGTATGTATGTAATACATGCATTTTTTTCTATGTGACTTGAAGGTGTACATACGAAATGCATACCAGAGGCATACGAATAAGGATGAATTTGCATTGGGTCTCGTATATAAAACATACCAACAACTCGTATTTCAGTGTAAAACAGCCAATCACAGACAGAATAGTTCGTATCGCTACATACCAATCACATACGAAAGTAAGTGAGATTTGGTATGAAAAACATACCAGATCTCTGTAAACATACGAGAATCTCGTATCAGATGTTAGTTTCAAATTGTATGTGATTTTGGTATATGTTTGTATGTAATTTTCGCATTCAGCGATTTACAGTGTAGCTGTGGTTGTGAAAGATCCTTCTCTACTCTCAAAAGAATCAAAAGATTTTCTAGAACAAGTATGTCCGATGAGAGATTATGTAGTTTGTTTTTTCTTTCGATTGAAAAAGAACTCATAGCCCGTATGATAAAAAATGGTCTTGAAGAATGGCATTCAGATGTTATCGATCGACATTTTGCAATGTCAGAAAGAATAATAGAATTGATAAAAAAAATGCATGTTGAATTGGAATGCTTTGTTTGTACTTTATTTAGAAGGTACAAGTGTACGGGTGCTGTATATACTCGCATGCATTTTAAAACGACATGATAAAAGGCGAACAATTGCACAATAGTTGGACCTGCCGCTTGCCTGTTGATTCTAAGTTTAATAGGTTTAGGTGTTACCTGGGAATGAGAGACAACAATCGCCGCTGACTGCTGGTATTATTAATACTGATTGCAGCGTAAACGTTAGTTAGTTTCACGACAGTCCTTGTTAGCGGAAGTTAGGCCTAGTGGAGATTTTCAAACTGAGAGCCGCTGACAGCGACACATTCACGACAGCGAGACAGAACACAGCGACATATTTTCCTACATAAATCTGCATCAAAATGTTCAAACACTTCATGAATAAACTGACACTTAATAAGTTTCCTTGCCTTTTTCGTAAAAACAGATTGTTTTAACTCCAATCGCTGAAATCCATGGGTGTAAAGTCAGGAGAGCGTGGAGGATATTACATCTTTCCTCTTCGACCAATCTATTTTTGTGGAAATGCATCGTCTGCAAGGGTGACGGCTGATTGTGGAGGAACTTTTGACTTTGGTCTTGAGTTTAAAACCAGCAACCATTTTGTAATATGCTCCTTCTGTCTGGTCTTTTCCCTATGTATTTTGCTCCGCAAGAACATTTGAAGTTGTAGGTAATGCGAGGTTGCAGTTTAAATGGAATAATGTCTCTCACGGAGTTGGGAGCCAGCAACCGAGTGCGATATGTTGGAAATGCTTATAGGTGAAAATATGCATTCTCGAGGTCCATTTTGATCTTCTTTGCAATGATCTGTCTTACTTTACCGTAATATTGCACTTCGAAGAAAACTTTTTCTTTCGGCGAGCACAGATGTCTGGCACGGAAAAAATGTTCCAATAAGATTGTGTTTGTACACTTTCGGTGAAAAGGACTGATAATTATTATAAGGTCCTGTAAATGTTCATTTGCGATGAATCGATGTCGAAATGCTACCATCACATTCGCGGTGTAATTGAAGATCCAAGAAGTGGTGACCAGTTTCCTCTGTGGTCACATTTTTGAGTTCTCACTTCGTCACATTCTCCATTAACAGTTCCATCAAAAAATTCAGGTCCAACATTTCCGGAGGACGAAAACCCCACCCACACTATTATCCCCGGCTGATTCAATCGTTGCTCACACGTTTCACGAGGATTTTCATTGTCCCAGAAAACACAATCATGTCAGTTATGCACGATTATAGCTTAAACTGAGCTTCAAATACATGTGTATTTTGATTCCGCATGAGTAAAACCAAAAAACATCTGAGAAGAAAGACTTTCCTTTTTATTTTAGTCTTAATTCACGTGATAGAAACTTATCCGGTGTTCGCTTAGCATTGCTAGTTCATTATGAAATACTTCATATTAATTTATCGTCACCACACCACAATGTATACATCAATATGTCTTATATGCTGATATTCTACTTTAATAGCATGACCGCCTTATATTTTCGTACACTCTTTTGAAGCTTTATTACATGAGGTGACCTGATCGTCGATAAACATAATCGGTTATGTTGTGAAGATGCCTTGGCTTGACAATTATGTTGAGTTGGGAAGAACCAAGTTCTGTTCGGTATTGAAAATATAATCTCTTTGTATATATATATATATATATATATATATATATATATATATATATATATATTATTATAGATTATAGAGATCATGTTTTCAAGAACCAACAAAACTTGGTTCTTCCCAACTCAACATAATAATCGATTGTGTTTATAATTGGTTCTTCATTTCCAATGCGAATCAGGGCAATATTTACTTATTTATTATATTTAAGTTTTTTCAATAACATAATCATATACGCATGAGACAGATAAGAAAACATTCTATCATATCAAGCTCGTTCTTGTCAGTGGCGGTCGTGTCTGTTCTGTGCTGTGCTGCCATTTTGGTTTTTGTCATTTTTCCTGTCGAGTTCTGGGCGTGTCTAGGAAAATTTTTGCATCGTCGGCATCGTGATCCTGTTATCTTTCTTTTTGTCTCATCGGTTTTGCAATTGGTAGGCTTGGTTTTTTGTCCACTGGTGGTTTTTTTCTGCTTGTCGTCTTGCTCGGTGATCTTTGCTCCTCGGTGATTCGTGAAAGCGTTCCACTCTATTGTTCTTTTGCACAGTAACAGCTGGTATTGTCAGTTGATCGAAAAATTTGTAACACTGGTATTGCCAGTGCACTGCAGTTGTCAGCTGATCGAGGTAGACATTGTAAGAAACCCCTGTCCGACTGATCTTGGGATATCAATTTTTTGTGACGTCATCCTTATTGTGCACCAGTTATTGTTCATTCAGTGTCTCTCATCATCATTTGATTGTTCATGTCTGACAAAACGCCAAAGGAGTTCGCACGCGATCTGGCTCTTCATTTACTATCACGCTAAATGATATCAAAGTTTTAATTGATGGTCGCGTGAAAGATTTATCGAACAAGATTGAAAGTACGCGTGATCATATCATCAGTTCTTTTAAAAGATGAAATTTGCCAGGTTAGGCAAACTGTTGCTGAATTGAATTTATCAGTTGCTGAACTAAAAAAAGAGAATGACTCCTTGAAAAGTCATAACAGAGAAATAGAAAAGGAGATCTGCGGTTTGAAATCCCGCGAAGTGGAAGCAATGGAAATAACAGCGAATGAAGTAATGGAAAGAGATCGGCGGAAGATGAATGTAATCATTTCAGGCATCGCGGAATCAACATTAGATTTACTACACGTCCGCAGAGAACACGATAATAAAAATTGTCTTCAACTACTTAGCACGTTGGGCATTAATGGTCCTGAGAGTATTGAAGAAGTTCACAGAATAGGGAAGCACAGAGGTGGCAGGAGTAGATTGATGAAATTAATATGCAAGAATCCAAGCGCAAAGAATTCGCTATCGAAAAAAGCAAGAGATCTGAGATATTTTCCCGAGTATAAAGGGGTTTACATCAATCAGGACAGGACTCAATATCAGCAAGAAAGATATAAGCAGATGAAACAAGAAGTTAACAGTCGCAGAGCTGCTGGAGAAGACGTAGTAATTTTTCATGACCGAATCATTCAACGCAACCAGATCCAAAATTTTTGAATCCGATTTTTATCACACGAAATCATAAAAACGCTTCCATCTCCCGCCCTGACGTGAAAGATAGTACTTGGCTGCTATTATGCAATGCCACTTCTCTCTTTTATAAACTTGATGAGTTGCGTATTCTTGTCTCTGTTTACAAGCCAACATTTGTTTGTATAACTGAAACATGGCTGTCTTCATGTATTGATAATGACCTCATGAGTATAGATGGCTACTCTTCCTTTCGTAATGATAGATGCGATGAAATTTTGGATAATCGCCGAAGTGGTGGCACAATCATTTACGCCTCTCACAACGTTTCACCAGAAGCTATAAGTATTGTTAAAGCGAAAAGAGTCAATTGTACGATAATTAAGTTCAAAGGTTATAAGACGTCTTATTTGGTGTGTGCCATGCTCCACCTGGGCTATCAGTTGATCTGATAAAATCATTCAGGAATTTTATAATAGAAATTTTTGACGACGAGAATTCCTGATGCCGACATTTTTGTATGTGGTGACTTCAACAGGTATAACTTCTCGTTTCTTACGAAGCATTTTAACCTTTTCAATGTTGTCAATGAGCCTACTTTTGGTGATGCTACCTTAGATTTATTTTTTTGTAACAAGAACTCAATCGACTATTTCAAAGCTACCACGGCTCCTCCCCTTAGAATTGCTACAAACTCGAACAAAATTGTAATGATCGCTTATAATCATGTTCCCATAAACAACAATCACCATTCTCAAACAGTTCTTGATTTACGCACATCTAATCTCGAAATCTTTCAGTCAGCAATTTCTAAGGTTGATTGGAATGCAATCATCGAGTCAGAAAATGTGAATAATTGTTGTGAGTATTTCTATAACAAACTCAACTCAGCCATTTCATGTATTCCTACATCTACTGTGAAGTTTGCACTCAAAACCAAACCGTGGGTTACTCCAGTTTTAATTGACCTCATAAACAAACGCTGGCAGGCTTATCGCAGCAGAAACTGGACCTTGTATGAACATTACAAAGCGAAAATACAGATTGAAAAATGTAAATCTAAGAAAATATGCAGTGCCAATATGAGTAGATCACCTACAGGCGTGTGGTCAATGGTAAAAGATATTCATGGGAAAAAAGAAGACAATTCGACCAATAAGATAATCTCACTATATTCTGATGTTTACGAAGCGGTGGATTGCATAAATCGAAACTTCGCTGATAGCTTTGAAGCAAGTCATCAGTTTCCACTTCTCCCAGAGGACAATTGTACTACTCTTCCCATCTGCACCAAGCCTCAAATCTTCAAACTACTAAAAAAATTAAAAACTAACAAAAAGCCTGGCAGTGATGGCATCCTTCCTGTGTTGTTAAAAATATCTGCCGAATCATTATGTTCACCATTGTGTCATCTTTTTAATCTTTCATTTGAAAAGGGGACTATCCCAGATTGTTGGAAAATTGCAGATGTGTGCCCAATTGCGATAACTGTACCGATGAAACGTGATGAATTTAGGCCTATATCACTTTTGCCTATTGTTAGCAAACTCTGTGAACATGTTGTGCTGCAGCAATTTTATGACGATTTGATAGATAACTATGATGAATGTCAGCTTGCTTATCGACCCATTTCTTCTACTGTATGGGCATTGATTGTAATAGATGAAACAATCTGTAAAAGCTTGGAGGAACCATTTGTCATGGATGTCCGGATTTTAACATTTGATATGTCACGTGCGTTCGACTGTATTCCTCATCATCTTCTCCTTGATTGTATTTCGAAATTGCGGATCAAAGATTGCAATCGCTTTGTTAACTGGCTAAATAATTATCTTTTCAACCGCCAACAGCGAGTCAAATTGGGTCAGTTCAAGAGTCGTCTGCTCAATGTTACCAGTGGAATCAAAAATGTCACCGTATCTTTTTGCCTAGTATTTGTCAAGTTATTTGCCATTGAATCGTTATGTAAAAGTAATAAAATATGCCGACGATATCACATTCATTATTCCTGTATATGATGATGTTGACGACTTGATTATTGTGTCATCTGAAATTTCCCATTTTAAAGAGTGGTGTGACAACCATCAAATGCGGTTGAACAGCAGTAAATCAAAGTCACTTAATGTAAATTTTTCAAAAGTTCCTATGCGTCCTGTTTCTAATATTCAAAATGTGACCAATTTTAAAATTTGAGGTCTCTTCTTCAATGATAAGCTTACATGGTCCAGGCATTTTTATCACATTGTCTCAAACGTTTCCAGACGTCTGTATGTCCTTCGAGTTTTGAAAAGTGTTCTTAATCATGACCAACTTATACTTGTATACAATTCAATTGTGCGATCAATAATTGATTACGCATCACCTGTTTTTGTTTCACCTGGTGCAACTCTTGATAGCAAATTAATGATCTTTTGTAGAAGAGCTTTTCGTACGATTCACGGACCAGATGTAAAGACATGTGACAGATGTTCAATTTTAGACAATTTAGATCGTTGGAAGACGCTTGCGCTAAGGTTATTCCGGCAATCTCTTTGGACATTCAACATATCATGCACAGGCACTTGCCATCGATGTCCAATCGAAGTCAACGAATTATCTTGCCTCACATTAATACTACTCGGAGATTGAATTCCTTCATCAACTCCTGTGCACTTTTATTCAATGAATCAATGAACTCATGAATGCAATTACATTATCTTGAACTTCAAACTTGCTCTTTTACCACTAGTGATTTTCTTCTAAGACCGTCACAAATAGATACCTTATGTGAATCGACTTCACCTGCCGTTTTTAAATGTTTTTTCTTCTGTATGTCCACCTCCGCGATTACCATTGGAGGTGCGAGATTTGTATTTTTGTTTTCAATAAACGCTAATTCATTCATTCATTCATTCTGCTGTGAGTACTTATTGTACAATGAGTACACGATTGCAATGTATGTGCAGTCTGCACTCGCAACTCTATATTCTTTCATGTCCTCTTGACGTTTATTGTTTTCTGGTCTAGCCTATACCTTCTAAAAGCTGCGTTTCAGGAAGTCTGCGGATGTTGGTATTTTCTGATGCACATGCTTTTAAAAACAATGGTTGGTGTGGGAAATATGAGACATTTTGAAAAACAATTGTTGTCATAAGGTGCTTGTCTTTTCTCTTTCATGCTACCTGTTATATGTTGTGTGAATAATGAATAGCTAATTAATATCTTCGTTGCAAACAAAAAGTAGTTTTTGAGTAGTTTTGTGAATTTTTTGATAATTAGAATTGCTACAAAATGTCTTAAATCCGCAGTATCGTAATGTCCGCTTGATGTCAGACCATCAGCTCATTGTGATCTGTATTCCCATCGGTTTCTCTGCATTGTTAGCAATCTGCTTTGATTTCGTCCAGTAGAGAGTGTTCTCATGAGTACAATTAATTGGAGCACTGGCAATATGATTGAAATTGAAAGTATTCATGTGATTCATTAAGAGCTATGTTTGTCCATTAAATGTATCTCCATCAAAACCTTTATGAAATTTTGTTCGATAGCAATAGTTTATAATACCATTGATCCTTCATCATCGTTTTCTGACAATAAATGAGTGGACTGTTAGTAGTTTACTAATAGGCATGCGAAGCAATGGTTGGATTTGATCATCCTTCTCCGTTATCCAATCACAGATTGAGAATCCTTTCTCTTCATAATTGCCACTATTAAAATTTCAAGTTTGTTTCTAACAGATAACTTATTCCCTATAGTCCTTGTCTTTTTTCATACAATTTTATTTCTGACATCGGTTGTAATTATCTGCATTCTGTGACGTCGTCCACATACCCCAATGTCATTTAGCCTTCTGTTGTTTCTTTTCGTCACTGATTCTGCTTTTTCTTACGCTCGCAATGATTTAACTGTTAAATTCAAATTGCCAGACAATGTTCCGGCTAACACAGTCATTGGAAATATTTCATCACAAATCACTGACATTCCACACTTATCACGGAATGGACACTATGGTGCCATAATGGAACCAAACCGCTTCGCCGATCGACTCTTCAAAGTTAATTCGAAGACATCTGAGTTATCAACTCGAACTTCGCTAGACAGAGACGAGCTTTGTCGTGATCTTGGCTGCTGTCTACGTCTGCTATGTAGTGCAAATTTTACGGTTTTTATTCGTTTAGCTCCACCAAAATCTCTGAGAGTTATTGTGAATATTGATTTTCAAGATATTAATGATAACACTCCTTTTATCCCATCAGGCACCATTGCTTTGGCAGAATCTTGTCCAAATGGGACAAGGAAAGCACTACCTATTGCATCAGATCGAGATTCGTTAGTAAATGGAATAAAAGAATATCGACTGAAGGATCCGACTGGAACTTTCAAATTGTTTATGACTGATGACCATCGTCCAATGCTGGAGCTTGTGAAGAAATTAGATGCAGATGACGCTTCTAGACGAGCGTTCATGTTGTCTTACTTAGCCATCGATGGTGGCGAACCTCCGAGAACTGGTCAAATGACTGTGGAGGTTTACGTGGAGGATGAAAATGACAATGCCCCAATGTTCAATGTAGAGTCCAGAACGGATTTTTTCAAAGAATCGGCACCAGTTGGCAGTGAAATATACTGGTTCCAAGCAACTGACGTTGATTATGAGGAGCATAATCGACGTATAACCTACAGTCTGGATACTGCAAGGAGTCTGCCCCTAGGACTTGTTGCTCAACGCTTCTCAATTGGTGCCACTACCGGTGCTGTTCGAGTACGAAGTGCACTTGACTATGATAAACCTAGTGAAAGAAAGTTTACCATAGTGGTAGAAGCGCGTGATCAAGGATCGCCTTCACTCTCTGCAACTTCAACTTTGATTGCAATTCTTCAGAATGTCAATGACAATGACCCGGATATTGTAGTGACGGCAACCCATCCCTTGATAGAAGAAAAGCCGAAAGGTCAGCATGTTCGAACCATCTCTGTTAGTGACCCCGATGAATTCTCCAGCATAAATGTCAACTGTACGTTGGAAAGTGAAGGCGGGTTTGCTATTTCAAGGATTACATCTAATCATTATTTTGACATCGTTACGACGAAAGTATTCGATCATGAAGTACAAGCTGCTCATAAGGTAGTTATTATATGCACAGATCGCACACCACCGAAAAGGACATCACGACGTACTTTGACAATACCAATAATGGACATAAATGATAATGCACCGGAATTCCGGGCCTCATTGTACACAGCAACATTGCCGGAAAATGCACCGAAAGGACATCGGGTGTTAACTGTTAGTGCCCGTGATCGTGACAGTGGACCGCGTGGTACGCTCCATTTCTTTTTGGACGATGAAGGATCACGATATTTCCATATTGATAGGCAATCCGGAGCTCTGTATGTGAATTCTTCACTGGATCGGGAAAGCAACACAAGTCTTCAATTCCATGTTTTTGCTTCTGATGATGGGGAACCTAGGAAAGTCTCTTCTGCCAAGATTCGCATGGAACTTGACGATGTCAATGATAACGCACCTTCATTACTTGGCCCTAAGACCATAGACATTGTCGAAAATTTGCGTATAGGAACTGTTTTGACACGCGCTCGATTTTACGATCCTGATAAAGGACGAAATGGATCTGTGGCATTTTTTTTAGTCCACGATAACAATTTGTCTCTGAAATATTTCAACATGACGTATGATGGGAGAATAGTAGTGACCGGTAGAATTGATCGCGAGACAACTCCCAGGATGTTTCTAGATATATTGGCTCGCGATCGTGGACATCCGCCAAGGGAGAAGCTGGTATCTATTGTAATCCGTGTGAATGATGTCAATGATAATCATCCAAAACTTTCAGGTACCGGCAATGTTTCAGCCCTCGGATTGAATCCTCCATTATTTTCAGATTCGCCTTTTAACACGACTGTTGGAGTATTAACAGCAGAAGATAGCGATCTCGGAGAAAACGGAAGTGTGATTTTCAGCATAATTGATTCCAATGCGACAGGAATGTTTATGATTCACCCAAAAAATGGAAGACTTTTCACATCTTGGCGATTCCCTACACAACCAAGAAGTGGAGTGTTTTTCTTGAAGTTGCGACTGACAGATCGCGGGAATCCACCGCTAACGTCTGATTCGTCATTACTCATCGCCATTGCACCATCAGCGGCCAGGGCAAAAGGAATGCGGGCGATCGGAGTAACCAACATCGTCGTTCTACTCTTGATCTTAGGAAGCAGTATTGCTATTGCAACGGGATTGATTGTGGCCATCCTGTGGGCGCGATCTCGTTCAAAGCGGCGCCTGACCAGTGCGGAACGCGTGGCGGAATATTTAGGATACGATCCAGCTACACAGAAAGGGATAGAAGCAGCAGACTTAGATTCGGAACTTGTCAGTAATGCGGAACTGGTGAGTGGCATGGCTCCCGACCCTCTGTCCGACGCTATCCAAACATTAAGCCGGGGAACAAATATTCCAGTTCATAGACTTAGTCAACACAGTGATTTCTACATTCCTTACCCTCCAATGCGAAGTGACCAGCCAAGTTTCGAGGTGAGTGATTGCTGTGTATTTCAAATTGACATACTGTATATGAATCGAAGGGTCATTTTTGATAGCTTTTAATGCAGTTTAAAAAAATGTACTTTTCTATGTACCTTTTTTTAACTGTTTTATCTCTAAGAAAGAGCATCGATATTTGTACATATTTGTTAAAAAAAATTGAAATCTCTGTGAATCACAACCTGAAGATAACCTTGGACATAAGGTTGAAATATATCGTAAAATAAAAGAAAATAGAAGTTATTTCAGACCTACCACCAGAAACTTGACTTTCCCAAATTTTTTCAATTTTTCATCAAATGTCGAGCCAAGGCATATATTCACATCAAATAAATATATTACAAAACCCGAAAATCGCTTGGGAATATATGAATTATTCAAAGATATTAATTGTTCAAAAGGGCTAGATGAGAAATGGATGCCTAAATTTGAACCCATTTTCGCACGGTCCTTATCGTGGCAAAAGAAGCATTACGGCAATGGTGCGAAATTGCTGTTTTGTCGGCTGTGCGATGTGGGATGCGAAAAAAAGCCTTATAAATGGCATATGATATAAAGCATAATTCACTGATATTATATGGTAAGTTTTAAGAATATTCATTCAGTAGTTTCTCTGAAAAAAGTTGCTGACGATGAGAGCGGTAACATAGCAATTTAATGCAGTACTATCAACCCAAGTGGAAGAAAAAATATTCACATGAAGACTGATGGGGTATCAATTGAAAAAAATACTCAACTTCGTCTGTAGAATTCATTACTATTCACAATTTCAGTGAGAATCCGAATGTAACACTGAGGAATTGGCTATTAATAAGGCTCACCCATGTCAACAACGCTCTTCGAGTTATTCACCACGGTGAAACGGCAACATGGATCAATGCATTGCAAGGGCATTTTAGGGCCAACGGGAATCGATCATCGCATGTCCGTGAATGCCAAAGATGTTGTCAATGTGCATTGTATAACATGCGTAGCATATGTTGTTTGTTTTTATTTGCTTGAACCAATATTATATCAAATTTTCTGATAGTTCATACTTACTTTTTCTGTTGTATCAAGTAATTTCTTACCGCAACATAACATATACACGTTGGATCATTGCCCCTGGCAACAACGATATTTAGTCACATGCAGTTGTGCACAGCAACTATACACATGTACAACCATAGCCAGGCCCCGCACTTAATTGCAAAGAAACAATCTAACTGCATGATCACAAGTAAGGACGCGGTTCATTTTTCTGTTCAGAAAAGTCATTTAGTCATGCATCTGGTGAATTGTAGATGAACTTCACTCAGCTTTCATCTAAAAATGGAACAATTGGTTTTCATTTGTATTACTCCTATATAATATGCGCTCTTCAGATCTCATAATCAACTGAAACAGAATAATGCAATAAAGTCTAATTGAAAAAAATGTATCAGAAGTACTCTTTTGCAAAACATCTGAAAAAGTAGAATGTTAGACTATTGGGCCCTGTTTGTTGCGATTCGGACGTTGTTTTTAGACATATATAAAAATTTTAAAATCTATTATCAAAATGCGTTTTAGTTCTGTAATTACTAAAAAAAGGCAATGAAAATGAATATTTGTTGCTCGCTTACAAATATTTTCAAATTCATGCAATATCAGCTGATTTTCACTAGCTTCGCTGCACACAAGGTAAAAACACGTCTATTTCCAATCTAGCCCTTTATAATATTAAATATCTTTGGAATTATTCCATATAGTTTATGAATCGACTGAAATCGACTTAATCATATTGGCATAAGACATTGTTTTGTATGACCTATATGTATAGGCCCCTACTCGCGGCTAAAAAAACGAGGACACCAGAAGAAATCATCTTTATTGAAGAATTAAAGGCTTAATAATATGTGTGGCCACCATACTTCTGGATGCACTGTTGCAACCGGTTCGGGACACTGTTCAGGAGGTCTTGGATGACAGTGTGAGGCATCATGTTCCACTCGTCCACTAGTCGCTGCGCAAGTCTTTTCAAATCTGCAAAAAGGGTTTGGCAGAAATTATTGCCAAACGCTAATAAAACAATAGTAAGAAGGTTAGCTCTTTTTCAATTATAGATAACCGATCATGTTATCACCTTTTTTTCGATGACTTTTGGCGATTATTTATGCAGCAATGCATGAATGCAAATAGAAAATCGGACGCTTAAAAGACGGTTTAAAGTAGGTTTTATTCTTTAACAGTTTTGTATACTTTTATGATGCCTTAATCAATGATATACCCGAAAACACGTCAGCTTAATTGAATTTATCAACAGGAAATCGATCGACAATCAACAGGAGATTGGTGTCATAGAAGAGAGGGCCAGGCATGGCAGCTTTTGGTTAGAGGAAAGCCTAAAAGAGGGCTGAAGACATTCGCCTGAAGATGGTTGCCTGTAGCGGCTGAAAGGCCTCGCCAATAAAGCTGAATCGAAGACATCAATCGTTTTGGGCTTCCCTCTAACCAAAAGCAAGAAGATTGGTGCAAATTCAATTGAGATAATGGCATACAGCAGGAAGGCGTACTTTCCTTTGAAAATGAAAAAATAAAAGTTTCTTGCAGCACGGAGTATTTGATTTCGCGTTATCATCATATCTTAAACTTTAGTAATAGGTCAATTTCAGGTCATACGAAAGCAACATGTTAAGTTAAATTATAAACGAAAGTCACCCGTCAAAGCACGCAAATACTACTAAAATAATGAACAAGAAAGTCTGTATTCTCATTCCAAGAAATTATTGTATCAGATTTATCTTCAATGCGTCAAACAATGCTTCAAGACCAAATGATGTTCTGTTGTCACTGTTTCGTCGTTGAAGCAGTGGGAGGTGCAGTTAATTGATTCCGCTCGATTAACGGTGCGACGGAATCAATCGCGAGATTCTTGAATGACCAGGAATCGCGCGATTTTTCGCGCAGTGATTTCTCAATAAAATTTGTTTGATGAGGATAACATTGGGTTATTTTCCTATTCTCACGCTCATCCTCTGAAATCATTGAACTGAATGGAAGTGTGACACCTGCGTGCTACACCTATGTGCAGGTGCTCGAAACTGAGATCAAGTATAGCTGGGATAAGATAGAGTTGGCGTGTGACCGACTTTCTCATTCCCACACCACAGCAAATCTCTATGGGAATCCTATGGAATTTCCCACACATCGCAGGAATGCATTATTATATGCAATATCATCTTCAAGTATAAAGAGGTCCCGTTGATTTTAAATATCCGCATTGAAAGCATATAGAGCTATTGATAAGAATTAATGCCTGATTTACATTTAATACGAACGCTATGAACTTAAACCCTGTAAAAATTGCCCTCTCATATAGCCTAAAGTTTGCTAATACTTCGTTAACTTTGACTTCAACTGATTGATGCATAATTACAAGTTTGATGGAAGAAACGACAAATGCCTGATAAAATAGAAATAAATAATTGATTGACAAAGACCGAAAGAATTGAAATTGGAGATAGCAAATATTAGGCAGCAAAAAGTGTCGACCAAACCTTAGTCGATACATGTCGCATGCTCTGTCCCCCTCTAAATAGCCACGAACTCGTGTACACAAAAGAAGGATTGAAGACACCAGATATGTTGCGCCTATGAGACCTTCTCAGTGATGTGATATAAAATGAGATGTACAATCCGAGAGCAGTAGTTCGAAGTAATCACAGTAGATTCTTAATAATAGATTCCTAAGACTCCTTGTGCCTTATATAGAGTGGAAGCTTTCCCAAGTCAGATAGAAGACTTTTTTTTGTTCTACCGCGAGATCTTTCGGCCTACATCGTAGGCCATTCTCAAGCGACCTTCAAAAAAAAGTCTTCTATCTGACTTGGGAAAGCTTCCACTCTATATAATTACAAATAAATTCCCTATGTTTGAAACTCCTTGTGCCTTGTTTGCGATCTTCTCAGTGCTCTGATGTGTAATGCTGCATTCTCAAACATTACAAACAGAGCATCGTATTAAATAATAGGGTAGGAATAATTCTAATGTCCAATAAACAGTCTTAGTGTCTGATAATTTTAAAGGAAATTATAGTGAAAATATATTATTATGATTATTATATATATAATAATTATATTATATTATTACAGTCGAATTTATAGTGAAACTAATCGTCTACAAAAATAAAGACAATAATATGTTAGCCAGACTAACTGTGAATTTCTAATCACCAAATCTGAGAAAATCTCGAAGTATTCAGAATCGCACGATTTTCGATTAATCGTGCACTGAGTCGCACGATTCGGAATCGCACCCTCCACTGCTTTGAAGCCACGCCATTCCGAAATGGCACATTCGTCTATAATATTGACATGAACTTTTGCCCTTAGAAACTTTTTGAATTTGTAGCATGAATTTCTGAAAATCATTTTGATGAATATAGATGGCGGATTTGCTGCAAAGATGTTATAGTAGTGACAAATGAGTCGATTGCACTCATGAACATAGTTAGACACTTTGGTTCCAATAGAGAAACTTTTTGATTCCAAAGCTAATGATCAGAACGTTAATGATATTTCTAGAAGATCAGAAACTCTGTCTCTGTATAAACTTGCGTACAATCTTATGTATTATTGTTGCAGGCAAATCACATTGATTGCTCATTATTGCCAAAGCTCATTGATTTTGGGCTGATAAGAGCAAGCCAGTTTTGATCGTGATACCATTCTCATTTCACGTGACTTCATGTCCTCATCTCAATTAAATCGATTATCATTGTATCAAGTAGACTATCTTAATGAATATTATCTATATACAGTACATGCTGTCCATCTGCCCTTGATTTTTATCATATAATCCAAAGGACTATCATTTCTTGCTTGTGTGCTGTTCTTAAATGAAAATCTACACAATGGATTTTCCACACCAAGTCTTGTCATTGAATGTCAAGATAGAATTTTCTCCTCACTCCAAAACTACGACACTGGGTTACTGTCAATTATGATTCCTAATTCGATATCAATTATGGCCACACTTCTGGCACTGGCCAAATATTATTTTAATTCCGAACAGCTTCGGCTGATAAGTTGTTTTCATAGATTATTTCTGTCAAGTCTCTATTTGAAGCATTTCATGTGAAAACATCGGCTAGTACTTTCGATTTTTGTGACTTTAGTCAATAACATTAGTTTGTTAAACATACTATTTGTTTCTTCCTCTGTGTAATCATTAGGGAAAGGATGAAACAATACTTTTGAAATTCTGCTTGCACAGTCAGATTAGTAATTGTCGACATAGCCTTTAACTTAAAATAAAGTCAATGCTGTAGGAGACTCTGCAAATGAAGTTGAAGCTAACAATAGACAAACATTCCCACATGGTTTGTTGAGAGATGAACCAGAAAAATATTTTATTTGATGCGTAATTGATAAAAGGATTCAAATTGTATACTTGAAAGCAATTTTAGATTATTACAACTCAAAAGGATTTCTTCCAATCAGAATTCGCTAAGTGGCAGTGATGCAAAAATGATTTTTGGATGACGTTTCGGCCCCTATTTCAACGTTTCAATCTTTTAAACTAGTTAGGGCCTATGTGGTAATACGAACAGAAATGATAACAGTGTAAAGAAATTGTTAGCATCCTTTGTGTGAGATTACACGAATACAAGTGTCGGTAAGTTTTATGACCGATTCAATTTCTTATCGATATTAGAGCTGATATGACCTGTTGCAACGAGTTGTAACCGAAGGCCGATAATTTCATGGAATGATGTGTTAGAATTTCATTTGAGTCCCGATGTTGACCTCCAGGTCTTCATCCTCAATTGGTTCGTGCTTGTGTTTAGATTTCAGGTCGTCAGATCTCCTTTGTTTGTGTTTAGATTTGAGCCCCGAGGTTGACCTTCAGGTCTTGTAGTGATTGCTGGGTTATCTGTGATTATCACTTCAACTATCTCGTTTGTTGAATTTGGCAATTTTTGAATCCTCTTTTATCAGCACTTGCTTGTAAGGGATGCAATTCTATGAGTCGAATTCGATAAAACCGTTCTTTACAAAAATGGGCAAATCCATAAACTCTACCTTTCCAACTGATATTCGTGTGAATTGTGGATCATTTGCTATGGCAAGTTAACTTGAATTTGGTTCACAAATTCTTTGCAATCCATGAAATTGTATACTCCATTTTTCACCTGTGTGGACATCGGATAATTCAGTCTGACAAGTTTGGGAAAATCATTTCATTCGCGGAAATTGCCTTGCTCTTATTGATTTAACCTCTTCAAATTCACTTTAGTCAAAATTGCTTTAGAGTGAGGTTGAAATGAGTAATTGCAAAAAGAATTTTCATTATGCGTTTTGTGCTTTGATTAATTACTAATATGTTGGTTACAATAATTTCAATGAGGCTATGGTGAAATTAAAATTACCGATGAATTTCATTTCATATGTCAAAAGTGCCCCTTATTTGTCAATTGTTAATGGATAATATCCTGAATGAATGCGTCGCATGTTTTGGAAGTCAATATAATCAAAATTTACTGATCTAAATATAGAAATGTCAGACTCATTTTGAAATTCATTAAATTGGATGAGATAGGTTTGATTTTAGCAATGATGAATGATGAAACAAGTCCCAAAATCATGCACAAAGTAATATTAAGTTTTAAGTGTTAACCGTGAATTCAAATTCACATATTCAAAGTTTGCATATCCAATATTTGTGAATTACATGTTTCAAATTCATTTCTTTTGTTATCTAATTTCTGTCTGTCCTCCATTTCGTGACGACGTTTTATCTTATGAGTCATTTGCATAATAAATGTGCACATTTTTACATTTAGATTTGTTGACCGCTAAAGTCCCTTAAAATCCTTAGCTGACTATCTTTTTACAATAGGTTTTCGAGAAAATTGCTATGATTCCATGACTTCGAAGCAAATAGCACCTAGTCTTCAAGTGTGTCGAGAAATTGCATGTCTTTTGATCCTATATAAAAGTAATATACCTGTTGCTGTAAAGTACTTTGTGGGCCCGGTTGACCCTTTACTATGCACTGGGAATTCTTGTTACCAAAACATGAAGAAATCTGCAGAGATAAATTCAGAAATTTCCGACTCTTCTTTGATTGATTTATCGATCAATTATTTCTATTTTCGAATTTCATAATTTTACCTATAATATTGGATTCACCATATTTATTTTAGATCAAGAAGATGTCTACTTTAGATTCGCTTGATTCGGAAATCCGCTTTCTTGAAAGTCTACTAAACGTAGAGTCTCGTCTCGCTCTCTATCACATCAACATAATATGCACATTATGTAGACTAAGTATTCTTTCATATCCTTATTTACATACTGTTTAATTGTAAGTTTGTTCTTTTTGTAATTAATCAAAACTTTGATGTTCCACTTTCAACTTCTTGCTTCGACTATGCGATGTCTTGCATGCATCAAAATCATGGTTTCGTGCTAAGTTTCATTGATGTATTAGTTGAAGCATAATGAGAGTCAATAATTTTTTGTATTGTTACGTACATGGCGTCATATTTTCAGACTAGATCAAAACTGTTTTTGAGAATTGATCCTTTAAAGCAATTTCAAAGACGGATTAGCCAGCTCCCTTTTGCCTATTGCCAAGCTTCATCAATTCGGGAAATATATTAAAAAGACTACCTAGACAGTGACCGAGACTTTCCGATAATAATTTAGACGAGCTTTCTGCTGAGTCAGCGAAATCCACTAAGTGGATAGATACCTAGATAGGTACTCCGATGGTCTAGATAGATGCAGGAACAATAAAAGCTCACAACGAATGTGTAATATAAATGACATCGTATAAATTCACTTGCTTTTGTCTGTCAGTGTAAGAAATTATGCGAAATGAGAGCTTCTGAAGTGAAACCTCGTCAGAAGGCCTTCTCAAACGGGTCAAGAAGGAGCTTTGATCCGAATTGGCAGGCCAGTTGCGATTGTGTCACAAAAGTTGAAAGTTCCAAAAACTGCTATCTAACTTTGGCTTCGACGAGGTTGTTAGCTGCTTGATTGGTCTTTCGTTACTATAAAAGGCTACCTTCCCTTCTACCTGAAGATAGTTAACGGATGTTGACTGAAATTAACAGAAAAAATGACGAAAAAGAAAATATAACCACCATCTTTCAATATTGGCTCTTTCCAATTACATTCAAAGCATGACAAATTGCCAAGACAATACATTCAAAACAATTCCTGATCTTTACATCCTTTAACATTGAGGAATCACTAATGTAGAAATATGCTCATTCGTAGAGCTATTTGGATTGATGGACACACTTCACTGCGTATAATGAGGGAAAATGCGAACTCCGAACGTTGCACAAATCAAATCAAGCAAAACTTTCATTTTATGTTGTGCCCATCATGAAATTACCGCCCCCAAATTTGGAAAAATATATCGCGAAGAAAAGGAGAAAATCTGCATAGAGATCCTTAAACCAATATTGAATAAGATTTGATAAGCACTTTACCTGCTGCGATTTCTTTGGTCCTCTGTACATGTAGATATTTAATTCCAATCGGTAACGTCATCAAACAAATTCCCCATTTTCATAACTGTGAAATATACAAGTGTACAGATCGTACAGGCAACTCCCGAATTTGATGAGACTCCTGAGTCATCAAATCACCAGACCAAAAATCAAAGGCATCACCAAATGCGAAGAATCCAGATGTGGATGCAGTGATATGTTAATAACGGGTGATCAGGTAAGTTTGAAAGTAATGAGCCCCTCAAGATCAAGACTAGCATGAGTTGCCTCTCCAAAAATGTGATCTATGTTCTTCAATGCAATTCATGTGATGACTTCTATATTGGCCAAACCGGCGATATTTTTCGAACTCGGATGACAGTTCACCGGCAGCAGATCTCAAATACCGCCTATAGAGTTGTGACTGTCAGCAACCATATAGCCCAGCGTGCTCGTGGCCCACATTACATCAATTTTGAGGCGGCACCAATTTTTTCAAATGCATCCCAGTGCCAGCCGTATGGACAGAGAGGTGAAATAGCAACATTTCATCTCTATGACCCATCCATCTCTCAATAGGTAGATCATCTCTATTCCTTATTTATCTTATTGATTTTGATGTCGACATTATGAATGTAAACTAATGTTGATTTGAATATAGCCACTTCATTTTCAATGAGTAGCCTCCCGAGAAGAGGCGAGACCGGTTGGGATACTCATGACTTTTTCTGAGTTTTTATTAATTCATTTCAATGCCATCTTGATACCTTTCTTCATTTCAATATAAAGGCAAAGTCAAACATACACAGAAAAGTTAAAAAAAGTACAAAGTTTCGAATGCCTGCTGCATTCACTATCAAGTGGTCCGCTTTCTAGACTAGCGTATCCGAGATACTTTTAGACAAGAGTTTTTTCGCACAAAATCAACTTTTTTCTTCCAAAAGTGGCATAAGACATGTCATCAACTGATGTTTTGTTCCTAAAGTTTTCCTTATAGTCACCTTACGATTTATTTGGAGAGTGTTTGTGGCGGTTTGAATGTTACTTCATTTACAAGCATTTTGTTTGAAAACTCTGAACGAAAAGCAGGCACGGTGGAACCGGGGGTGAGGGAGGGCACCGGGGGTACATGCCCCCCTACAAATTAGCAACTTTTCATACCCATCTCCCATAATTTAGGTGATCTTCAAAATTTTCAGACATCTCCTTGATTTGACAGAGCCAAAGATTGCGAGTTGTCATTAGCGGCTCGTTCGGTCCATCGTTTTTTGTGAAGTCAGGGGTTCCATAAGGACCAGTCTTAGGACCGTACTTTTTTAACATCTATGTGGGACAAAAGCATTCTACCCGTGATAACACTAGGATTCTTACGAAGGCCCTACGCTGACGATCTTAATATTATTCAGTCAATAACTGTTTCCGACCATTCATCGGTTGTTTTTGACGACATTCTTCGAAGGGTCGATCATATGAGATTTCAAGTATGCGCATCAAAAACTCGGCAATTATGTATGCGTCGAAATCCTAACTCTAGTGAGTTCTGTCAAATCGGCTTGCAATCGGCAACCTCGGTAAAAATTCTCATAATTATTGTGAATGACAAATTAAAGTGGGACGACCAAATTTCCACATGCTAAAATGGGTTTCTCAAAGATTGTATATAATACGAAAAAAACAGGATAATGCATGTCAACGATTTGAAAATTCGCATGCTTCTCCCGTGTATGGCCGACCGCTGTCGAAGATAATTGTTAAGTTAGATATTATTCAGAAAAGATAACATCGAATGTGGCAAATGTGTTCAAATGTGGCACATTGCTTGCAACACTTTCCCTTCTTTTGAGTCAAAATTTAATTTTCTTTTATAATGTGAAACCAACTTGTCATACCCTCTCCATGATATCATTCAACATCGTTTGATTACATCAAAACATTTTCTTCGGTCTTATTGCCGCACACAGAGAAGGTTGGATGCGCTTTTACCATGGTCCTGCGTAGTTATGAATTTGAAGCTCTTGAAAGTCATTTAGATAACTAAGCAAAATGTCTGGTCAAAGAAAAGCTCTTCGCTTTTTCTGCTAGCATGGTACTTACTCTATTTGCAATGGCAAGTGAAATTTCCTTTTGCAGTTATTAACAGTTGTGTATTATTTTTCTTGAATTGTGGTATGTTCAACTCTGATTTCATGATTTCCATTAACAATCAATAAACGCTTGCTTACTTACTTGACAGGCAATGGATAAAGCAGCAAAGAAAAAGCGGAATTAACTCATAACGTTTTGAGTATGGTTCAGCTTCAAAGTCGGAATCTACAAGTTTGATAAATGACATCTCCATAATTAAAATTTTTTTTTAATATTTAATTTTAATTTTTTTTGGAATATTTAAATGGCTACACCTTACGTACTTGAATATACGCATAAACTGTCCGATTTATTTGATTAATAAATAAACTAGAAGTTGAATGGAAATGCCTGGAAAATTCTGCCGTTTCTTAAAGCTCATTCCACTAACACGCACCTGATATAGCAAATGACATGCATTTATTTACGCACACCTAAATTCTATTTTCAATGTCAGCAGCATTTTAGAATGTATTCCACAGTTATACTATGGTCGAACAAGTCAGGCATAAAGTGTCCTTCTGATTTGGTGCTTGCCCCTTTCACGGTCTTCCGCCGTCCTTGAGTCAAAAAGCATCGATCTTCATTCAACATAAAAATATTATCTCATGATCATATTTCACCATAGACATCGATTATACAATTACTTGTCAAATGCAAACATTGAAGCGTTGTGCTGTTATTTAAATAATGTTTGTTGAATATCTTAGTATAATGTAGCTAGCACTTTGTTGTTTTCCATATTACTTGAAGTTTGATATATTTCAGTCGCCTTTCTTTCATATGTATATAATACATTTGAAGTTATTTGCATTTGTAGAATGTCATTTCACACATACATGTATGTTTGAACAGCCACCACACACAATCATCCACGCTCTAAGAATGTATTTTTGTGCTATATTTCAAGCAGAAATCAATATTTTTTGTAAACAAAAAGTTCTTAGTTAGAGTTGAATAATTGCTTAATTGTAAAATTTCAACATTTTCAACATCATTATATATTGGCAATATAAAATTTTGAATTGTTGTCTATAGCACAGAGATTAGAGAGTTGGGGGTAAATCAATACCACAAGAGCCAGGTGTGGAATAGGATTATGTACCTGTCTATGAGTTCAGCATAGAACTTAATTTTGAAAAATCAATTATTGCAGCCTATCTGCAGTAATACCATTTACATTTTTGCACGATGATGTTATTTCAAACATCGGTCTAATTTTCGGAAGGCCGAGGTCAGACTAGTGGTTCCAACTACGTCACGCAATCTGAATAACTGCTATTACCGATTTTTCAGGAATTCACCTAAGTACGATTTTTAGGAGTTATGAAAGGAAACAGGCGATGGAATTTCATCTGGCAGATCCTTTTGAAACAGCAATGATATGTTCTGATTCGCTAATTGCAATCAGCTCTACAAACGCGTAGTCGTTGAGCATAATCTTCAGAGGACGCTTCGAAATTAAAATACTTAATTGCAAGTGCTGATGAAAGGAATTTCAATAAAATATGCACGCATTTTTATCATCTTTTATAAAGAGCCGTCACTCACTTGGTCACGCCATTTCAAATCGCACTTGAATAGCTCTTTTGATTAATAGCGTATTCATATTTCATTAGATCCTCAGAGAATTATCCAATCAAATATGCAATATTTATCAGTTTTTTACAATTTAACAAAGGATAGATGAAATGAAGATAATTTCGAATCAAATGTAAAACACTTTTGACATCCTTTTGCAGTTTGTGTATGAATCCTGCGTAGAATGAAATTCAGATTTTGTGTAAAACTGTCCGAGATAATGTGACACGAAAAGCAAAGTTTATCGAAAACAAAAAAATTCTTCTCTATAATGTGATCAAGGAACATGCATCACGCATGAGAAAATACTCCTTATTGCTTTGAGAGGGATTCATCGAGAGACATTGTGAAATAATTGATATTAAATTCCATTATAAACTGAAACATATTTGAAGACTATTCATCTAATGTGCATGTATAATGATGCATCTGCAAATGGCACCATATGCGTTCAAAAAGTCGAAGATTGTGGAATGGTTCAGTTATAACGTTATGCTATAAATTTTTAACACAAAAATATTTTGTATATGTAATTTCATTTCTTTGAATGAACTCATATCAACAGGCATCAATGTATTCGCCAAAGTAGTAGAATTAGGATAACACAATTTTTCCAGAAGAGTTACTACATTGATAATAAGAATCGTCAAGAATCGTCAATAAGAATCATCAATTTAGTTTTCAGATTTTGAAGATGAAGAGATGAAGAACGAAGTGTTTGTTTCGGAAAGAGAGATCAGCATTGGCGAATGAGCTATTTATACAATTGATAGAGTCAAATATTAAACGCCTAGCATACATCCGGGTGTCCCAAAAGTCGCGGAAGGCTTTAGATGGCTGTTGCTATAGTTGTTACAAACTTTAGCTGAATCATTTGCATTTACGATTTTTTGTACAGTGAAGTGATTTCTTCACAGGCAAAAACATACATGTAATTTCAATGCTTAACTCCAAGATTTGAAACATCACAAAAACCATGCTATGCAATAAGCAAAATAACTCATTGTACAGTGGTGGGCAACGCGTGGCCCGCGGGCCACATGGTGGCCCGTCGACGCTTATTGGGTAACCCGCCACCGATTCTCACATCCAAAGTGGTCCGCAGACATTATTTGAATCGGTAATGTGAATTTAGCCAACTCCGACTTTGACTTTGAAAAGGTACTTCTTAGGTTGAGTTTGATGCTCTTTAGAATTTGCAAAAGCCTTAACTAATGACTTAATGAGCAGCATGATGGCGCAAACATTTCATTTAAATGCCCAAACCATTTTCCGTTCGGTATGAATATCTTCTTGGTATGAAGAAGGTAAGTGATATTGACGTCAACTGCGTGCTAAGTCACATGCTGTTTGAGCATGTTTCACCACGTAATGAGCAACGTTGCAATGAACCTATAAATACATAAAGCAATCTACGCATGAAGGAATCCAACCGCATGAAGATATGAGATTTTTATAGGCCAACTTTTCTTTCAAGTATTCTTTCTGGATTACATTTGCATACTGAAGAAATTTTGTTCTAGAATGGCATTATCGCACGACTATCGTTAGGGGAGCGCGCTTTTCGAAAGCCGCTTGTGTTTGGGTGACGAAGGCCTATGTACACTTAGGTGTATGTAGTTTGAACAGTTTTATTCATGTCATTTCATAGTGTACGGCATATGTGAATAGATGTACTAAGCTTACATCGTTACAGAGCGTCATTTTTCAATGAAATGAGGTCAAATTTTGATATTTTCCAAAAAGCTCATATTACCATTTCATATTTTGACCTGACGTGTTCACTTTTCATTATTCATATAGATTTAAAGAATATTAAAATACTGTACCTTAAAAGGCAACCGTTTAGTTGAATGCAATGATAATGCATATACATTTACAAATACAATTATGACATGTGCTACCACAAGTACAGCAGTCCTTAAAGTTAAGATCAAAAGTACGTAATAAGGGAATTTGAACACATTTCTGCCTTTTGAATTTGATGGCTCGCGAGCCTTCTTTCTCAACTTGGTCGCCCACCACTGCAATATAATACAATAAAATCAATGCTCAATTAAACACAACACTTATTCTCAGCCGCCAATCACCGACTTCAAACATATAAAAAACAAACGCCTCAATTCATCAGGATCAATGGTTTCAATTAATCACATGCTATTTTGCTTTATATCCTGGCCCAGCAAATGCACTAGCCCTTAAGAAGACTGATGGTGAGCTTCCTTGTAGCCATATTTGCCTCACTTCATTCAGCGTCGGGCACACCGGATTATTTCGGCCTCAAAATCATATCATTGACCCTTGAACAGATGTGATGATTTATCTTTTCCAAGTAGACGGCAAAACATTAGTTGTAAACTTTTTCGTGCCGCTGAAAAACACCATTCGCATGTACTTCATCCACTTCTACCGAAGAGACTGCAGCATACTCACCAGGTCCGTCCACCTGTGTGTAGAACAAAGAAGCGACAGAGCTGCTTCATTCCCTTTGTGTCATCTCTTATTAATGGTAATATGATGTTTGCATGACACTATTTAAATTTACATTGTTTGTCGTATTTTTTCTTGACTGACTTGAGTCTATTGTCTGCATTTTTAATGTTTGCTCTTGTATTGATGATTTCTATTCTTTCAAAATATACACTTAGTACTTACTTACTTTTTTTTAATTACATCTCGATGGCACTTTGGTACACAACAAATCAAATCTCTGATAACTTCTTGATCAATTTGATTCAATAGGCCCCATTTGTCCTGTCAAGAGTTCCAATCGATTCAAGTTGTCGCCAGAACCAGTTTGTCGACCAGCCCGTTGATTGAATGCCAATTCTTCGAGCACTCCAACGTAACGTTTGGATATAATTGAACAGTTGATTGAACAGGAGATGATTTTAAGTTTTCACAAATCAAATCAAGCAAAACTCCCCAAAGTTTGGTCGAAATTTGTAAAGTTAATGTTAAAGGTGCAATACGCTCAAGACGGGCCTTAGGCGTCCTGCTCCTTCTGTCAGTCGATGGTAACTGCCAAGTTGCAACAATGCAAAGTTTTATTCTAAGATGTGAGTTATGTTAAGAATTAGAATTGCATTGATTGGATGCGTGACTGTCGAAGTGTGAAGAGACATTATAGTCTAGAAGCTCGTGTTTTCTGTTTATTGTAGGTTTGAGATGTGTTTTTGCTTTTGCTTCTGCTGTTGTTGCATCTCGAGTGCGGAATGAAGCCGACCTGAAAGCTCCCGATGACGCCTTTCCCCCTATGTTCATCTCTGATATGGATGTAAAGCGCACTATTATTGGTTTTATTATCAATGGCCTTCTTACATATATTACAAGAGCATGTTTTTACTTTAGTCGTATTATTAAGGTATGTGGCCGATTGAAAACCGCACTTATTGATAAGTCAAACAAGGAAATTACATAATTTAATCAGTTTATTTATTTTACGATTGCATCTATCATTAACATACGACAACTTAAAATGTATGCTGCTTTCGTAGTTATTATTTGACGCTTTTATTTTAGTAGCTATATCTTTTTCGTTGTAGTTTTTTTAATTCAGAATTTCATCGAATTCTGCTGCATTTTTTATTTCTTCATCATTACAACGTTTAGACATTGTACCTGCACTATTCTAAAATGCAATATTTTTTTATGTGTCTCTGTAAAAAGGAGTCTTTTCTCAAACTTATGCTGAAATGACATTCTTCATGATACCAAGAATACTTGATTTGCTCATTAGATATCTTTATTTTAATGTCTAGGAAGTCCAATCATTCGTTAAGTTTAGGCGCTTCGAGAGTAAATTTAACATGGGGATTATTGAATTAAACAATTCAAATATTTGATTAAATTTATTTTTGTCAAATGTCGTCTATGTACCTCTTATATATTGCGGTGTTGAAACCCGACAATTTGAAATCTTTAGATTCTATTTCATTCAGGAATATGATTGCGAATGGTGGGACGAAGTGACTGCCCATCGATAGTTCGTCCTTGTATTTGCTTCTATGTCGTATTCTGGTCCTCAATTTCATAATTGCAACAAATAAGTGTCAATAACTTTCCTACATTTTCTATACTTATGCCATAATTATCATTTTTTCCAGTTGTTTCTTAGAGGTTGCAAAGTGTATTCTATACCAGTTTCTAACGGAATGCTCGGATACAAGCTTTGAATGTCCAATGAAATGAATGCGTCATTGCTCTTCAAATTTTGCAATTCATTCAATAAATTTATCAAATCGTCAGTTTTAGTTAAATTAGCAGTGACGAAAGGAAAGCTTGTGATAAAATCCGTGAAATTACAGAATCTATTTTTTCGATGGGTGTGTTTCTTGCGGAGGCAATCGGTCGAACCGGAAAACCATCTTTTGTTTTATGCGTGTGATCGTTAATGGAAGAAACGAATTTTGTCGGGTCAGTACCGGTACTTAATAATTTCTCGGTTTGATGATGTAAAGAACTATTTTTAATAACGTTTCTTATCAATTTAATTTCTTGATTTTCTATTTATTGAGATTTACTTTTATCACATAAGGTATTATTTGATACGTTGTACAATCTGCAAGAATACTTTCATTCTTTTTAATTCTTTTCCTTCCGCATTTCGCAGAATCTAGTAGAGATATTATCCCTTTATCGTCAGCAGACTGCGTTTCTTCTCGAATTCCAGTAGATCTGCTCGTACCACATCCATAGCGAGTGAATCACTATTTTTTTGAATCATGTTGTTGCTATCATATGCCTCTATCTTGATATTCAGTGAAGCATAGGAAGGTATCACTTCATAGCTCAGACAGTTCAGAAACATTATGTGACTGTCTCACAAACTTCACTTGGGTGTTGACGTAATTCCAACGTTGCCAGAAACCACGACCGATTGTCTTCCATTCTTCCTTTGTCCTCGGACAGGTCAGATACTCTGGTGAGAGGACCTCCCATAGTGCTTTGGCGGTTTCTCTTAAAATATTACTTATCGTGGAGCGTCCTCGTTGGAAACGAAATGACAGGTCTTGTTGGGAGCACCCACTTGACAAATATACCAAGGTAATGGTCAATCTTTCATCTGGACAGACAGGCTCTCGAAAGGATGAATTTTTGATTTGCTGAGAAACCAGAGATAGAAGATGACTGTATCTATCCCTAGACATGCGAAAATACTTGAAGAAGATCTCTTCATCGTTGTCGCGAATATGAGGAATAAACTTGCAGAATTCACTGCAATCAAGTCGACGGTGAAAAGCTGGACGAATCCACCAGCGTCTTCTTCTTCTCAACTTGCTATGAATCGCGTAGATGTGACGCAGTGCGATGAGAACTTTCAGTATGTCTTCACGTTTCACAATCATGACGAACTGGAAAGTGACGCGAAAGCAAAATCCATACGTGTTATACAGAGTATTGTGAATCGCTTTAGTTGCTCTGGATTTTGAAATCGATACGATGCCAAGACTGGGAGCCATCTGTATAACAGAACCGGCGTTCTTTAATACAGAACATCTACTTCTGTGTAAAAATACGGATGGATGTGAACCGACCTTAACTAAGAGAAGTGAACTTCTAATTCTCTTTGATGCACTGATTTTACACAAAGATCACAATGTGACGAAAGGAATAGACATAAGAAGACTAATAACCCGTCGTATCGAAGTATGGAATAAATCAGTATTTCAATTGCTGATGTAAGAAGCATCAGAAGACGCACCAACATCAGTAAAAAGCGTGAACACATCATCAAAGTTTTCACAAGGCTTATGTTGGAAGGCAATACACGAGTTGCTGTTCGTTGGATTTTCACAAAAGGTAAGGGTGGTTTATTGGCACCAGAAGACGCATTGTTATTAAAAGGCTCGACAATGAAAGTAATTGATGCATTGAGAGAAAAACATCCGCAAGCTTAAATCTCCCTGAAGAAGTTTTTGCTCGATGTGACGCATTACTTGAATGTGAAGAAATTTATATAACATCCGCACATATTGAAAAAGCTACGCGAACCATGCGTGGTTCTGCTGGATCTGCAGGATGTGACTCTGCAAGATGGAAAGACAGCAATCCTCTCAAGTTTGGTAAGCATTGAACGAAGTGAACGACGTCGGGACTCTGTAACGAGACTAGTTCACCGACTACATAATTCTCTTGTCTCATGGAAACAAATCAGCGCACTGATGTGAAGTATTGGCCACTCCTGGATGATGTTAATTGTATACAATTTTGCCACTGGCTTTCGCAGATCTAAGTCTTTGTTCTCATATCAATCATTTTGAATTTTTTTTACCTACTATGCTGCTATGTTTTCTCAATCTCGTTAAAGAATCTCGAAACGTTGAGTGAAAAATCATAAAAAATCTCGCCGTCAATTCCTGCGAAAGCCAGTGGCAATATTTTATATAATCGCCATTATTCAGATGTTATTACCGTGTGTAATCAAGAGCAACTATGCGGAGGTGCCAAAGGTGGAATCGAGGCTGCAGTTCATGCCATATGCGATCTTTTTGTAGACAGCAATTCTGAAAATTCAGGATGGGGAGTTTTATTTGTTGAGCGAAAAATGCCCATAATTCCGTAGGTCGAGTAGCCGAATTCTGGAACGCCAGAATTTTTTGGGCAAGAACTACTGTTCTTCTTTAATGCATACCATGGCTTTGCTCGCCTAAAAATCAGAGGAACAAACGATCCTATTTGTGTTGAGGATCGCTCTAATAATCCTAAGTGATCCCTTTTCAATGATATTTTATGCCATATCGGTATTTCCCCTGATCCAAGCCCTCAGAGCCAAATTACAATCCAAAATTGGTATGCAGATGACTTGTCAGTCTATGGAAAATTTGACGATATAACCACATGGCTTGACAAATTTGTTGATTTGTGACCAAAATTTGGCTAACACTCAGAACCAATGAAAAGTGTTTTAATAAAATCTCCAAAAGATGAATCAACTGCCAAATCGATATTTGATAAATATGGGATAAAACTACCAATGGCAATCGCTTCCTTCATGGCTTTATAGAAAATAAAGAAGAAGAAGATAAATATGTGAGAGACAAAATTAGTTCTTGGATGACAAAAATTGATATGCTAACAGACATAGCACATTCGCAGCCTCAGGCAGCGCCTGCTGCAATGGTGACATTAGACCAAAGTGAATGGAAATACGTTCAATACGTCACTTCAGGCATGACTCATCTTTTCGATCCATTGGAAAAATTGTTATATGAAAAGTTTCTCCCTGTGTTTTCTGAAACCAAATTTGTTTGTTCGGGTTTTGGGGACAGGAACGTCATTAAAGAGTCAGTAATCTGAGAGAGAGAGAGAGAGAGAGAGAGTGTGAGAGAGAGAGAGGGAGAGAGAGAGAGAGAGTGTGAGAGAGAGAGAGGGAGAGAGAGAGAGCGTGAGAGAGAGATATGTTTCGTAAATCAACTGAATAATTACCTAATCAAGTCGCAAGCAAGGGCCGGATCAGCTTCATACATATACATTTTACCAAACCCTCAAATCCTTTGTCATTACAGAAATGAAGTCCGTGAAGCCCGTGGAGACTCAACCAACATCTCCCAACCGGGATTTAGGTGAATTGGGTTTCATCGAAGTGGACATCTGTGTGTGTGGAAGTGAAGAATCTGCTGAAGAAACACTGTGTTGTGATAAATGCAAGCGCAATTTCCATCTTACTTGCACTAAACTCCCAGCTTACGAAATAACAAAGTACTTTAAAAAGCATTTATATAAGCGGAAGTATGCGTGCGAGGCCTGCATCGGGAATATTCATGCAAGCGAACTCCAGCAGTATCAGCAAGCACTATCAACTCCAGCCTCACAGAACACAATTAACAGTGAAACCGATGAGCTCAAAAAAGAACTTGAAGCACTGAAGAAGAAGACAAAGGCAGCAGAAGAAACTATACACCAGAAAGGTAAGAGAATCGAAGAATTACTGTCTACAATTACGAAAGACAACACAGAGGAAGCGGAGTCACTGATGAACGAAATCGAAGAATATCAGAGAAAAATTAGGTATCTCGAATCAAGCCTTTTCCTCAGAGAAAGAAAAATTGAGGACCTTCTGTCATCAGCGAACACCCTTGAAGAGGAAATGAAACGACAAGACGACACGGCAACTGAGCTGAGAAAGCAAATTGACGATTTAAGAAGACAAAATACTGAAAGATCTCGCAGATGGCATCTTGATAGCGAAGCAGAAGATCTTGGAGAAAGAGATACCTACACGAAAGCAGAGATACAAACTCTGATCGAAAACATCAACAAGAAGATAGACGAAGTGAAAGACGGGCTGGAAAGACGGCAACAGGTTGGAGAAACATCAGAAGCTCGACCAAGACGCTATCAGCCAGCAGCAAGCTACAACATCAACCAACATCAATTGCCTAAGTGTTATGACTGTAGCAAATATGGTCATATCGCCCGCAATTGTTGGGGCAGGAGAAACTACAACGACTATAACTGGCAAAGAAGAAGACCAAGAACAGGACCCAGATGGCAAAATAATAACAACAGAGCCTATGATGACAACCGAAGACCATGGCAAAACCGAAGGCCACCTCAAGGAGAAAATCATAGGATGGAATATGAAAGAAGATTCAGTGTGAGCCCTATCATCAATGAAAGAGGCGAAAGAAGATACATGCCAACGTACGTTCATACACGCAACAGCATCCCAAACAGACAACCACCAGAAATGCAACCAGCACCAGTAGTACCTATGCAGACCTCGCACGGATACCCTCAGTATGTTTGATGAAATAGGAAAAGGAGAGGAGATGAACGATGACGTTATCGAAAATGAAACCAATGCTAATGAGGTTACAATTGATATCACTGATCATATTCCTAGAAAAAAGCACAAACTTAAGTTCTTCTATGTTAACATAAACGGCTTGACTGATTGTGTAATCAAGGACTCCTGTTTATTGAATGTTATAGATAATTCAGATATAGTATGTTTTACTGAAACGCATTTGAAAAATGATTGGGATCCACCTGTGATTAAACATTATGCCGGATATCATACGATCGCTGAAAAGACAAATTTCATGGGAAGAAATATCAAGGGAGTGTCACTATGCAATAAAATTCAACAAGATGAATACAAAATAGCAACCATTATAAACGAAAACGGAAACCTTTTGATCTTTAAACTTGTGAATGAAAAAAGGCAGAATCTCAATCATATTTTCTTGATTATATGTGATACAAGGAGAGTAATTACTTTGGCAAAATTAAATTTTATATTTCAAAATTCAAAATGAAGCACATAATTCTGGTAGGAGACTTAAATGGACGAACCGGAAATTTAAGTGATATTAACGGAGTGATCCTCTTGCCAAGAACTTCATCTAACGAAATAATCAATGGACAAGGCAGACAAATTATTGAATTCTGTAACGAAACATCACTAATTATTGCAAACGGTCGATTTGAACCTGGAAAGCCTACATACACTCAAGGAAAAAATAAAGTACCCGGTTAGACATTTAACTCTATTTCGAAAACAACAAGACAATATGCACTACTTGTGCTTCAGAGTCGATCACAGAAACAATATCAATACGCGTATAAAGTCACGAAAGGCGTACTAGCACATAGAAAACAGTCAAAATCTCGTAAAATCACCTTCAGCATCCAGTACTGCTTCTACGCGATCACGCATTGAACTGATGAGAGAAGCTCGATAATTGACATCATCCATCAGTTCATTCCAAATGACATCAAGCGTAGCAAAGAGTTGGTCACTGTCTTCTGGGTCCTCATATTCTCTTTAGAGTTTCAGTTCCATCTGTGCCCACACGTGTTCGATGGGATTCATGTCGGGACAAAATGCAGGCCAGTCTAAGGTAGGGATTCCATTGTGTTGAAGGAACAGTTTCGTCCGGTTCGCCGAATGTATCGGTGAATTGTCTTGTTGGAAGATGCCACCTGCTTGAGTGATTGTATAGTGATTGTATTCCATACCGGAAGAAGATTACCTTCAAGGATGTCGATGTACTTTTGGGCATCCAATATCTCTTGAATTCTCACCAGGCTCGTATGTCCATTACTTGAGAATGCACCCCACACCATTACATGCGCGACAGATCTGTTCGGAGTACGGCAGACGTAGCGATCCGTGTACCGATCTATCGATCGACGGACATACTGTACTCGTGACTGACCCAAGCAGAATTTCGATTCGTCAGAAAACACCACTTTCTTCCACCTCGTCAAAGTCCACGATGACTTTTCTGTAGCCCATTCCAATCTGCGATGTTCATGATCTGCTGTCAAGGCTGTCTTTCTAGCTGGTGTAAATGCCTTGCTCAGCAATCGATTTGTTACGGTCCTTCTGGTGCATTCTAGATTTAAGTTTTGCTTAATTACTCTGGCAGAGCAAAAAGGATGGTTCGAAGAGAAAGTTAAAATTTCATCGTCATCTTCTTCAGTTGTACTTTTCCTACGGCCACAAGAAGCTCGATTGGTTGCTTTAGCATCTCCACCAGCTGATAGCCTCTGTAGGTACTTTCTGACTGTGTTCTCTGATATCTCGAGGCACTCAGCAATTTTAGGTCTTGAAAAATTCGCATGAAACTTTAAGGCGTAGATTTGACCTCTCTGGAATTCAGTCAAATCACATCCACGTGTCGCCATGACTAATTTGCTAATGCTACGATACTGTCAATGATTGTGGTGTATGTAGCTAGCGGATTGAACAGAGTACAGCTCGGTATGCATGAAAGAACAATGGATGGAATCATAGCATTAGGCCTCAGCTACACTGAAAGCAAAGCAAACACGAGCGTCCCAAGCGTCTTGAGTAACCGCATGTCCGCAAGCTATCAATCGCTCCAGTTTGCTTTGCGTGCATTATGGAAGTCTACAAATGCTGCAATGATGACTTTGTATTTGCTGCAAAACGCTTGGAAAAGCTCGCTGTGTGGTTGAGGCCTAATGGTTTGACTATTGATTAACTTCTAAAGTTCATATTTCACACCAACGAGTAGAAAAAAAAATGACTGAAATGATAAATTTGTCACTGTTAACATAACTTTTTCCACCGGGTACTTTATTTGTTCCTTGAGTGTATATTACGCTACATGGCGATAATTTAAGAAAGTCAGTCATTGATTATTTACTAATATCGCACTAAATAATACCATATATAAGGAAATTTGATATTTTGGAACCTACTCTATATACTGATCACATCCCACTGATATTCGAGTTGGCTATAGACGAAAAGAGCGAAGCTCCTTGCAATCATTCAAATAATGATATATCAAGGCGATCATATAAAAAACTTAACCCATCCAGATCAATCAGACCTCATAAATGGACTAGTCAAAATGAAACAAACTTCGATAATGATTGTTATAAAATCAGATGCCAATACCTTTTACATGAAATTAACGCTAATAATCTACCCACCCCAGTTGTGTATGAAAGAATGATAGACGACAAGAATGTCGCAACAAGAAAATTCAAAATTCATCAAATAAAATCATTTATTCTGAAAAAACAAGGGAATGTAGAAGAGCCTATAAAAAAGCTATTTACGATCTAAAGTGTGAAAACAGTGAAGACAACTTAGTCAATCTAATGAAATACAAGCGTGAGTTAAATAAAACAATCAAAAGAGAGAAGAGAATAAATAAATTAAAGAGACTTCAAAAATTAGAAAAAGCGAAGTTTGAAAAAAATCATAAAGAATACTGGCAAATCATAAGAGAAAACAAAACATTAGTAAAACATATCCAGAAAAGCAATATCCAAAATATCCAACATATCCAGATAAGCGATTTCCAAAAATATGTCGAAGAAACAGATTCAACATCGCTTAGAGAAGTAGATTGTATATCTACCCACTGTATTTCTTCACTGATAATTACAAACAAAATTTCGACTACAAATATGTACGATTACAAAAATCTGGAATCAGATATAACAAGTAAGGAAGTAAAAGAATGTCTGAAAAAGTAGCCAACTCGAAGTCCAGTGGACCAGATGGTCTTGTGTATGAAATGTTTAAAAAATATAGAGGAATCGAGCGAAATTTTAGTGCACCTCTTCAACAGCATAATGGAAGATCGAAACATTCCATGGCAATACAGTTGGCTGACACCCATACTTAAAAAAGGAAGTAAAGACAATGTAATGTCTTACAGATGCATAAATTTATCAACATGCTTAGAAAAAATAATGACAAAAATTATTAACAATCGACTTAACTCATGGCTAGAAGGAAACCACGTTATCCACGAATCCCAAATAGGTTTCAGAAAAGGACACTCCACCCTTGACAATATTTTTATACTAAGAGAAATAATTCAAATTTATAACAATAGAAAAGCTCCACTCTATTTATGCTTCATCGATTTGTCAAAGGCATCCGATTCAATCTCGAAACGTAAATTAAAGGATAAACTAGACAACACGATCCCAAATAGCAGAATCTTAAAATTAATCAAGAATTTGATTGACAACAAGCGTTATAAAATTCTATATGAAGGAGAAGAAAGTGATATTTTCACACTCAGAAATGGAATTCCACAAGGAGATAGTTTGTCACCGACACTATTTTGCTTATTTATAAACGATCTGCTAACTATGGTGGATGGAAATATAGCAATCCTAGAACTGACAAAAATAAATTACGTAACCATAACGGCGTTGATGTACGCGGATGATATTTTATTGTGCAGCGAAACGCAAGATGGATTGATTAAGCAGATTGGGATAGTGAATCAATATTGTGATGATAATGGATTAAAAATAAACTACAACAAAACGAAAATTATGGTAAAAAATGTGAACACTAAATATAGCCACGTTAACATAAAGCACGGCAGCTCAGTAACAGCTATTGAAATTGTTTAAGAGTACAAGTATCTCGGGATGTTCATAGCAAATAGCGATAGAAAGTATATAGAACTATTAGAAAATAAGGATAAAAAATCATCATATACAACAGCAAAAACACTTAGAGAATTTGGTCACGTTAATGGAAAAATCTTAAGATACTTTTGAAATTTTAACTTTATCGCAGATGAGATACTGTGGCGAATTCCTTTTCTACAAAAATCTAAAAGACCTGAATCGTATACAACTCCAATTTTATAAAAGGTTCTGCTATTTGAAAAGTTCTACCGCGAATTACTGCATCATAGGTGAATTTGGCATAAAGCCCTTCGAATTTCTTTTCTACAAAGCAGCAATTAGACTATGGATAAAATTAATTGATAACAACCAAAACAGTCTAAGTTCTAAATTATATCAAAGCGTTTTTAACAAGGTAAATTCAAGAGAATATGCCAATACATGGATACATCAAATAAGAAAATTATTAATGAAATTGAATCTGTCAAACCTTTGGGAAAACCAACTTTATTGCAATAAAAACAAATTTATTAAGATAGCCGACTAGAGAATACGATGCTTCTTCAGAGAAGAATGGATTAATAGCGCCAAAAACAGTCACAAAGGCAATAGATATCTTGAGTTATGCAGGTTCGACAACGATTTAAAATCATATCTATGTATCGCATCTGAGATGAGCGAAGACATGTTGATTATGCTAAAGTTCAGAACAGGAAATCACAAATTGATGGCTGAAATAGGACGATATGGTAATAGACGAGATCAGTGGCGGCTCATGCAGTTCAGCTCAAGTAGAGCGCAGCCTTAACTTCATTATTTAAGCTCATAAGCTAATGTGGTCTCAGTTACAGTTAGCTACAATTAGTTATACTTAAGCCTTGACCTATATGAATGTGTCTAATTATGACATTACAAATTTGAATTGTTCCATTTGATTTAACTAACTGCGATCCCTTCATAATAAAGAACTATTTTTATAGTGAGGACTCTCATTCAAGTAAAAATAGAAAATACGTTTGAATTCGTAGAAGGTAATTGCAATCAAAAAAATCATTATTAAGTTCTTTCATTCAATTTAATTTCAAATTATTCACAATTTTTTAAAGATAAATCGGTTTCAAGGTGAGAAATATGTCAAGAACTATTGAGTAACTTTTTCATTTGAAATTTGGAAGACTCCAGACAAGGTTTTGTGAAGCGTTATTCGTAATTTGTGAAGCGTCCTAATTATTCGTAATCTTGGCGAGTCAATATTTCTTAATACGAATTTTTCTTTTTATGAAAGGCTGAGATAAAGTCCTTCTTGAGAAGCAATCTGATTAAATTTCAATCGAATATAGGCCTACACGAGCGACATCAATGAATAGAGATCGAATGCGTTTCGACTGCAGTCTACAATGCTTGCACATGTTTAATAAAATTGACGCAATCTTGACTTCCCAACACACGCTGCAGCGTTCCAGCTAATAAGAATGCGCGAAATTGTACCAGAGGGACATCGTGAGAGCGCCCCATCTCAGCACAATTTACGCGTGTGATGCAGTCAGAAATATTTGATGTATGCAAATGTATGATCAGCAAAACCTGTATGAAACGAGGCGCATTTGCTGTGCGAGACATAGGGATACACGAGACATAGGGACGGTGACGTCTGAGCCACTTGAAACGCGCTTTGATTGATGTGTTTGAGCATTCTTGGTTATTGGACAGGTTGAGCCATCGACTGTTCAGTTAGCGTCATTTAACTTGATGATTTATTTTTATTTTCTTTGATGTAGGAGGGCTGCGCCCCAGGCGCCCATATGGACGGGCCGCCACTAGACGAGATTATGAACAATGCTTTTGTCCTCATTGCCCTGACGAAATAGAAGAACTTATCATTTCCTGGTTCAGTGGTCACATCTTAGCAAATTACGTCAAAGATATCTAACTGAATTTATAAACACCACCAGGACAGAATTTAATCTCATGTTGGACAACAGTAGCGGCATCATAATGAAGTCAATATCTATGTTCATTAAAGAAGTCAACAATGAGAGAGCTATCATGCAATGTTAACTGATCTTAAAGAATCGATGAAGCATGAATGACTGCAATGATTATACAAAATGGAATCGATAGCTATGCCGCATAGATAGTGGTTCCCGTGAAACAATACATTCTCGGTACATCTTGAAATTGATAACTAAAAGGAGATGCGTAAGTTGGAATCGACGTGAGTCGGAAAAGTTAACAGGAGTTCTTATAAAACAATAGATTGAATTGATATCAACTGTCAGATAGACGGCGACATGTGCGTCACAAGCGATAGCTGTGTCGTGCAACATAAAACACGACTTGATTATGCACAACACAACAATATTATCTTTTCACTTTCCTATGTTAGTGTAATACGTAGACGTTACAAAATGAGACGTTTATTGTTAGCTTCATAAAGAACGCGTCCAATGAAATTATGAATATCGATCAGCCGATAGTACGAGTATCAATGTGAAATGATTAGGAAATTCAGACTGTTTCGTAAATCAACTGAATAATTACCTAATCAAGTCGCAAGCCTAATCAATAATTACCTAATCAAGGGCCGGATCAGCTTCATACATATACATTTTACCAAACCCTCAAATCCTTTGTCATTACAGGTGAGTTGAATTATTGATTCAAATTACAGTAGCATATTCTTAATTACATCAATTAACATTTCGTGACTTTTTTGCTGTCCTATATTCGAAATTCATTTTCTGCCGGCCCCTGCAAGACGACTCTTAATAATAATAAATAAAGAATGATTGTGGACGTGACTGACCAGATTGGATTAATGTTAAAATAACCATCAAACAACATAACTTTTTGAAAGCATGGTTTGAAAGATTCCTCCTCTCCTTTTTAAATATTTCAAATCCCGGTATACATTGTCAAAAGAAGTCATGCATTCCGTCATCCTTGCTAACAATATTTGTATCTTCATTTCACTCATCATGGTATTTTCATAAACTTTGAACTCATTTCATTGAACACTGCAAATTCACCTGTACATGATTCCATTCAAGTTACGTATTGACTTTCATAAATAGGCTTTTCATTGAATTTTTACCATCTCATTGTCATCTCGAACATCTCATTGGTGCTGAACTGCATACATCACAATTGTACATTTACTTGGGTATTTTCACATGAAAATAAAGCCCCTTGAATTTTGAGAGAGAGCGAATGCGTGAAATAAATTGAAAATTAGTTGCAAAAGGAGAATGTGTTGAGAGACAGGTGAGAAGAAATCGGCAGACCTAGAAGGAAGATAGGGAAGAGCAGAGAGTGGAAGGAGAAGAAGATGAGGAAAGAAAGAGGAAATTGACGGAAGATTTTAGGGAGGACGCTAATTGAAAATGTCATGTAGGTTACTGTTACGGGTATAAGAAGGGCGAATAGGAATAGTTCCACAGAGTTCACGAATGACATTGATGAGGTTAGAGGTGCACTTTTTGTGTAAGGGAGAATTAAATTTGTGGTTTTGGGGAGAAAGGAAGTTACTATATTTAGTCCGTTGGGTTGCCTCGTTTTAAGGATTGTAATCCAACTGGATTCTTTCAGCTTCCTGCGTTGGGGATTGAGACTGAAGTCGATCGCAGTGAAGGTGAAGTTGGAGGGCTGGCAAATTATGGAGAAGTGGTTGGCGACGGAGGACGAGGAGGGATTGTTGTGATTGTGTACATGTGATCGCTGATCCGTGCGCTTAGGCTTCTGCCAGTTTCTCCGACATAGGAAGCGCCGCAGTTGAGGCAGGAAATTAAGTAAATTACACCTTGGCTTTGACAGGAGTAGCGACAATTAATTTGAAAACAATTGGCTGAGTGAGGCGATTTGAAGAAGTCAGAGAAGGTGGCAAACGGGCAAGTTGAGCACGAAGATGAGTCACAGGGCACCATGCCCGGGGCCCAAACTGAGTGGAAATTGAGGAAAGAGATGACTTCGGATTTGACGTGGAGCGGACGGAGAGGATCGGGCGCGTGATCTTCCTCTATTCGGTTTTTGAGGTAGGTGAGTATCTGGGAGAACTGTAGTGGAAAAAACTGGAGGTGAGCAGATCGAGGGAGGCTCCGTCGTAGGAATGGGATCCAAAGTTTGTGTAGAGGTAGAGGTGGTTTGTGTCAAAGTTGAGATAGAAGCGGTTTGTAGAGGGGGCTCATTGGTAGAAGGAGGGTTGAGGTGGTGTGGGCTTGGCGTGCCGAAGGTGATGATTTGATTGGTGCCGATTTCAGAGATAGAAGAAGAGAGGACGTCGGGATGAAGTTTTCTTCCGAGCTGCCTTTTAGCCCATTTAGTGACTATTGAGATCGAGTTGTCGAGGACCTCGATTGAAATTGCAGTAGTCCGGATCTTATCAAGTGCACAGGACTTGACCTCCAGTAGTGGTCAGTCAGAGCCTCTGTAGCTTGGGAGAGCCATGTGTCAGCAATTCGAGCAGCTTTTCTCCTGAAGGCCTCAGAAGGGAAAGCAGGATGGAGGAGTTCACTCAAAAATTTGGCTTGCTTCAGAAGAGTCTTTGGTTTGTGCATTCGGAGATGAGACGAATGATGCATACACTTGATGATGGAGAAATGTACTCGAGTGACTTCAAAGTACTGTGTAGGGATTGAGTTCGACGACGGTGGAGGAGCTTGGTCCAGCTTTGAATTGGGAGAGCGTGGTGTTGTGGAAAAACCTCGTGTGAGAGGTTGGGAAGATTGAAAGCAGCGGTTGTTATGATGGTTGCGGAATCTCCAGGAGTTGGTAACTGAGGAGGTGCGGTTTGGTGTAGGTAGGATTGTGGGACGCATGCTGAATTAAATGAAAAGAATTCAAGGACGAAAGGCACTGGACAGGTTGAGGCGAGAGAGGGAGAGTGAGAGGCAAGAGCCTGAGTCGCTCGCTCTGACGTCCTTTCAAAATCAAAAATTCAGCAGCTGTTTGATGGAGCAAATGTAATTGAGGACCGGTTTCGCGTAATGCTTATCAGCTCAAGATACAAAAATGATGTTAATGCAATGGAAAATTCTTATAAGTAAGGGTAGGAGACTAATTGGACAATGGGAGAAATCGACAATAGCACTAGGCGAGTTGAATACAATGACAAGTGGAGTTGAGCAGGAATTGAGTGTGAAGCTATGTTTGTGAGGGGTAGATGAAGGGGATGTGAGGGGAACGCTGAACAAAAGGCGTGAACGAGTTAAGAAAACAGAGTCGTCAAGAGATTTAGTAAACAAACTCAAACAAGAAAACGTGAAGTCAAGAGGCTAGGAGAAGCGGCTCATTAAACAATTATTGAAATAGGAATGTGTGAAAATAAATTGAAGATTAATTACAAAAGAACCAAAATTCAAGAGGCTAGGAGAAACGGCTCATTAAACAATGTTTGAAATAGGAATGCGTGAATTAAATTGAAAGTTATTGAAGAGAGCACGCAAAAACTAATGTTCGCTCTCATCAGAGGCTCGTATGCGAGCCTCTCGCACAAAGTGGAAAAGTTTGAAAATTTGGGGTTAGAAGACATTTCCGGCCTCCCGACTTTCTTTCATCCCGAGAACCTGTAACTAATTCCCCAGCACCGATGCTTTTGTACTTCACTCATATATTTCAATGATTTTGTAATCCCATTTCTATCTTTGAATGTAGTTCATTTGTTATTCTGCGAAAGCAGCATACATTTTAAGTTGCCGCATGTTAATGATAGATGCAATCATAATATAAATATATGAATGGTTTATAAATAAATGAATATATAAAACGAGTGGTTGATCTTCTTAGACATCAAAATAAAGATATCTAATGAGCAAATCAAGTATTCTTGGTATCATGAAGAATGTCATTTCAACATAAGTTTGAGAAAAGACTCCTTTTTACAGAGACACATAAAAAATTATTGCATTTTAGAATAGTGTATATACAATGTCTAACCGTTGTAATGATGAAGAAATAAAAAATGCAGCAGAATTCGATGAAATTCTGAATCAAAAAAACTACAACGAAAAAGATATAGCTACTAAAATAAAAGCGTCAAATAATAACTACGAAAGCAGCATACATTTTAAGTTGTCGTATGTTAATGATAGATGCAATCGTAAAATAAATAAACTGATTAAATTATGTAATTTCCTTGTTCGACTTATCAATAAGTGCGGTTTTCAATCGGCCACATACCTTAATAATACGACTAAAGTAAAAACATGCTCTTGTAATATATGTAAGAAGGCCATTGATAATAAAACCAATAATAGTGCGCTTTACATCCATATCAGAGATGAACATAGGGGGAAAGGCGTCATCGGGAGCTTTCAGGTCGGCTTCATTCCGCACTCGAGATGCAACAACAGCAGAAGCAAAAGCAAAAACACATCTCAAACCTACAATAAACAGAAAACACGAGCTTCTAGACTATAATGTCTCTTCACACTTCGACAGTCACACATCCAATCAATGCAATTCTAATTCTTAACATAACTCACATCTTAGAATAAAACTTTGCATTGTTGCAACTTGGCAGTTACCATCGACCGACAGAAGGAGCAGGACGCCTAAGGCCCGTCTTGAGCGTATTGCACCTTTAACATTAACTTTACAAATTTCGACCAAACTTTGGGGAGTTTTGCTTGATTTGATTTGTGAAAACTTAAAATCATCTCCTGTTCAATCAACTGTTCAATTATATCCAAACGTTACGTTGGAGTGCTCGAAGAATTGGCATTCAATCAACGGGCTGGTCGACAAACTGGTTCTGGCGACAACTTGAATCGATTGGAACTCTTGACAGGACAAATGGGGCCTATTGAATCAAATTGATCAATAAGTTATCATCAAAGTGCCATCGAGATGTAATTGAATGAAGGGAGGCAAATATGGCTACAAGGAAGCTCACCATCAGTCTTCTTAAGGGCTAGTGCATTTGCTGGGCCAGGATATAAAGCAAAATAGCATGTGATTAATTGAAACCATTGATCCTGATGAATTGAGGCGTTTGGTTTTTTTATGTTTGAAGTCGGTGATTGGCGGCTGAGGATAAGTGTTGTGTTTAATTGAGCATTGATTTTATTGTATTATATTGCAGTGGTGGGCGACCAAGTTGAGAAAGAAGGCTCGCGAGCCATCAAATTCAAAAGGCAGAAATGTGTTCAAATTCCCTTATTACGTACTTTTGATCTTAACTTTAAGGACTGCTGTACTTGTGGTAGCACATGTCATAATTGTATTTGTAAATGTATATGCATCATCATTGCATTCAACTAAACGGTTGCCTTTTAAGGTACAGTATTTTAATATTCTTTAAATCTATATGAATAATGAAAAGTGAACACGTCAGGTCAAAATATGAAATGGTAATATGAGCTTTTTGGAAAATATCAAAATTTGACCTCATTTCATCGAAAAATGACGCTCTGTAACGATGTAAGCTTAGTACATCTATTCACATATGCCGTACACTATGAAATGACATGAATAAAACTGTTCAAACTACATACACCTAAGTGTACATAGGCCTTCGTCACCCAAACACAAGCGGCTTTCGAAAAGCGCGCTCCCCTAACGATAGTCGTGCGATAATGCCATTCTAGAACAAAATTTCTTCAGTATGCAAATGTAATCCAGAAAGAATACTTGAAAGAAAAGTTGGCCTATAAAAATCACATATCTTCATGCGGTTGGATTCCTTCATGCGTAGATTGCTTTATGTATTTATAGGTTCATTGCAACGTTGCTCATTACGTGGTGAAACATGCTCAAACAGCATGTGACTTAGCACGCAGTTGACGTCAATATCACTTACCTTCTTCATACCAAGAAGATATTCATACCGAACGGAAAATGGTTTGGGCATTTAAATGAAAATGTTTGCGCCATCATGCTGCTCATTAAGTCATTAGTTAAGGCTTTTGCAAATTCTAAAGAGCATCAAACTCAACCTAAGAAGTACCTTTTCAAAGTCAAAGTCGGAGTTGGCTAAATTCACATTACCGATTCAAATAATGTCTGCGGACCACTTTGGATGTGAGAATCGGTGGCGGGTTACCCAATAAGCGTCGACGGGCCACCATGTGGCCCGCGGGCCACGCGTTGCCCACCACTGTACAATGAGTTATTTTGCTTATTGCATAGCATGGTTTTTGTGATGTTTCAAATCTTGGAGTTAAGCATTGAAATTACATGTATGTTTTTGCCTGTGAAGAAATCACTTCACTGTACAAAAAATCGTAAATGCAAATGATTCAGCTAAAGTTTGTAACAACTATGGCAACAGCCATCTAAAGCCTTCCGCGACTTTTGGGACACCCGGATGTATGCTAGGCGTTTAATATTTGACTCTATCAATTGTATAAATAGCTCATTCGCCAATGCTGATCTCTCTTTCCGAAACAAACACTTCGTTCTTCATCTCTTCATCTTCAAAATCTGAAAACTAAATTGATGATTCTTATTGACGATTCTTGACGATTCTTATTATCAATGTAGTAACTCTTCTGGAAAAATAGTGTTATCCTAATTCTACTACTTTGGCGAATACATTGATGCCTGTTGATATGAGTTCATTCAAAGAAATGAAATTACATATACAAAATATTTTTGTGTTAAAAATTTATAGCATAACGTTATAACTGAACCATTCCACAATCTTCGACTTTTTGAACGCATATGGTGCCTTTTTGCAGATGCATCATTATACATGCACATTAGATGAATAGTCTTCAAATATGTTTCAGTTTATAATGGAATTTAATATCAATTATTTCACAATGTCTCTCGATGAATCCCTCTCAAAGCAATAAGGAGTATTTTCTCATGCGTGATGCATGTTCCTTGATCACATTATAGAGAAGAATTTTTTTGTTTTCGATAAACTTTGCTTTTCGTGTCACATTATCTCGGACAGTTTTACACAAAATCTGAATTTCATTCTACGCAGGATTCATACACAAACTTCAAAAGGATGTCGAAAGAGTTTTACATTTGAATCGAAATTATCTTCATCTCATCTATCCTTTGTTAAATTGTAAAAAACTGATAAATATTGCATATTTGATTGGATAATTCTCTGAGGATCTAATGAAATATGAATGCGCTATTAATCAAAAGAGCTATTCAAGTGCGATTTGAAATGGCGTGACCAAGTGAGTGACGGCTCTTTATAAAAAATGATGAAAATGCGTGCATATTTTATTGAAATTCCTTTCATCAGCACTTGCAATTAAGTATTTTAATTTCGAAGCGTCCTCTGAAGATTATGCTCAACGACTACGTATTTGTAGAGCTGATTGCAATTAGCGAATCAGAACATATCATTGCTGTTTCAAAAGGATCTGTCAGATGAAATTCCATCGCCTGTTTCCTTTCATAACTCCTAAAAATCGTACTTAGGTGAATTCCTGAAAAATCGGTAATAGCAGTTATTCAGATTGCGTGACGTAGTTGGAACCACTAGTCTGACCTCGGCCTTCCGAAAATTAGACCGATGTTTGAAATAACATCATCGTGCAAAAATGTAAATGGTATTACTGCAGATAGGCTGCAATAATTGATTTTTCAAAATTAAGTTCTATGCTGAACTCATAGACAGGTACATAATCCTATTCCACACCTGGCTCTTGTGGTATTGATTTACCCCCAACTCTCTAATCTCTGTGCTATAGACAACAATTCAAAATTTTATATTGCCAATATATAATTATGTTGAAAATGTTGAAATTTTACAATTAAGCAATTATTCAACTCTAACTAAGAACTTTTTGTTTACAAAAAATATTGATTTCTGCTTGAAATATAGCACAAAAATACATTCTTAGAGCGTGGATGATTGTGTGTGGTGGCTGTTCAAACATACATGTATGTGTGAAATGACATTCTACAAATGCAAATAACTTCAAATGTATTATATACATATGAAAGAAAGGCGACTGAAATATATCAAACTTCAAGTAATATGGAAAACAACAAAGTGCTAGCTACATTATACTAAGATATTCAACAAACATTATTTAAAGAACAGCACAACGCTTCAATGTTTGCATTTGACAAGTAATTGTATAATCGATGTTTATGGTGAAATATGATCATGAGATAATATTTTTATGTTGAATGAAGGTCGATGCTTTTTGACTCAAGGACGGCGGAAGACCGTGAAAGGGGCAAGCACCAAATCAGAAGGACACTTTTTATGCCTGACTTGTTCGACCATAGTATAACTGTGGAATACATTCTAAAATGCTGCTGACATTGAAAATAGAATTTAGGTGTGCGTAAATAAATGCATGTCATTTGCTATATCAGGTGCGTGTTAGTGGAATGAGCTTTAAGAAACGGCAGAATTTTCCAGGCATTTCCATTCAACTTCTAGTTTATTTATTAATCAAATAAATCGGACAGTTTATGCGTATATTCAAGTACGTAAAGTGTAGCCATTTAAATATTCCGCACATTTAAATCAATTAGACTTCTTGAAAATTATAGAGATTTCATTTATCAAGCATGTAGATTCCGACTTTGAAGCTGAACCATACTCAAAACGTTATGAGTTAATTCCGCTTTTTCTTTGCTGCTTTATCCATTGCCTGTCAAGTAAGTCAGCAAGCGTTTATTGATTGTTAATGGAAATCATGAAATCAGAGTTGAACATACCACAATTTAAGAAAATAATACACACCTGTTAATAACTGCAAAAGGAAATTTCACTTGCCATTGCAAATAGAGTAAGTACCATGCTAGCAGAAAAAGCGAAGAGCTTTTCTTTGACCAGACATGTTGCTTAGTTATCTAAATGACTTTCAAGAGCTTCAAATTCATAACTACGCAGGACCATGGTAAAAGCGCATCCAACCCTCTCTGTGTGCGGCAATAAGATGATGTTGAATGATATCATGGAGAGGGTATGACAAGTTGGTTTCACATTATAAAAGAAAATTAAATTTTGACTCAAAAGAAGGGAAAGTGTTGCAAGCAATGTGCCACATTTGAACACATTTGCCACATCCGATGTTCTCTTTTCTGAATAATATCTAACTTTACAATTATCTTCGACGGCGATCGGCCATACACGGGAGAAGCATGCGAATTTTCAAATCGTTGACATGCATTATCCTGTTTTTTCGTATTATATACAATCTTTGAGAAACCCGTTTTAGCATGTGGAAATTTGGTCGTCCCACTTCAATTTGTCATTCACAATAATTATGAGAATTTTTACCGAGGTTGCCGATTGCAAGCCGATTTGACAGAATTCACTAGAGTTAGGATTTCGACGCATACATAATTGCCGAGTTTTTGATGCGCATACTTGAAATCTCATATGATCGACCCTTCGAAGAATGTCGTCAAAAACAACCGATGGATGGTCGGAAACAGTTATTGACTGAATAATATTAAGATCGTCAGCGTAGGGCCTTCGTAAGAATCCTAGTGTTATCACGGGTAGAATGCTTTTGTCCCACATAGATGTTAAAAAAGTACGGTCCTAAGACTGGTCCTTATGGAACCCCTGACTTCACAACAAACGATGGACCAAACAACCCGCTAATGACAACTCGCAATCTTTGGCTCTGTCAAATCAAGGAGATGTCTGAAAATTTTGGAGATCACCTAAATTATGGGAGATGGGTATGAAAAGTTGCTAATTTGTAGGGGGCATGTACCCCCGGTGCCCTCCCTCACCCCCGGTTCTACCGTGCCTGCTTTTCGTTCAGAGTTTTCAAACAAAATGCTTGTAAATGAAGTAACATTCAAACCGCCACAAACACTCTCCAAATAAATCGTAAGGTGACTATAAGGAAAACTTTAGGAACAAAACATCAGTTGATGACATGTCTTATGCCACTTTTGGAAGAAAAAAGTTGATTTTGTGCGAAAAAACTCTTGTCTAAAAGTATCTCGGATACGCTAGTCTAGAAAGCGGACCACTTGATAGTGAATGCAGCAGGCATTCGAAACTTTGTACTTTTTTTAACTTTTCTGTGTATGTTTGACTTTGCCTTTATATTGAAATGAAGAAAGGTATCAAGATTTGAAGCTGGGACATTCCCATAACGACGTCTACATGTTTCATAATTTTAATAAACTTATAGTTAATAAGACTTAAGGTTTGTCCTTAAGAGGACAGGTGGTGCGTTCCCACCGGCAGACATTAAACGTTCAAGGCGCGTCAAACTTTTGACTATCCTAGGACTACATTTTAGAGCCAAACTTGACGAGATCGGTGTGGAGGACCTTCCCACTAGTCCATTTTTCAATCAGCGCTTCTAAAGCGGGGCTGGACCTTACCCCTAATGGTCCTTTGACTTGTGATCCTCGGCAAATGCATGATTGCATGAAGGTCTTTAAGCACAAAGACTTGACGGATCTGATATCGTGCCGGGCGGACCTTCCCTGTCTATAACATAGTGCTATACGGGCTGGACTTCACCCTTAAGTGTACGAGATCGTACAAGGCCGCTTAACAAGTGATCTCCTTGGTCAAAGTTTCAGGCTCGATTGATTAGGAACTTATATATAAATAGACACTTAGTAATCACCATGTCAACCCCATGGAGACCAGTAACCGACACAGTCCATTCATCACACTAGGGTAGTTAGCGATAAAAAAAACAAAAAAAAAACAACGTTAAAACAAATAAAACAATAGCCAGTGGTCAGCAGGTACAAGATGGCAAGATGCAAGGCAGGTACAAGATGGCATTGAAATGAATTAATAAAAACTCAGAAAAAGTCATGAGTATCCCAACCGGTCTCGCCTCTTCTCGGGAGGCTACTCATTGAAAATGAAGTGGCTATATTCAAATCAACATTAGTTTACATTCATAATGTCGACATCAAAATCAATAAGATAAATAAGGAATAGAGATGATCTACCTATTGAGAGATGGATGGGTCATAGAGATGAAATGTTGCTATTTCACCTCTCTGTCCATGCGGCTGGCACTGGGATGCATTTGAAAAATTGGTGCCGCCTCAAAATTGATGTAATGTGGGCCACGAGCACGCTGGGCTATATGGTTGCTGACAGTCAGAACTCTATAGACGGCATTTGAGATCTGCTGCCGGTGAACTGTCATCCGAGTTCAAAAAATATCGCCGGTTTGGCCAATATAGAAGTCATCACATGAATTGCATTGAAGAACATTGATCACATTTTTGGAGAGGCAACTCATGCTAGTCTTGATCTTGAGGGGCTCATTACTTTCAAACTTACCTGATCACCCGTTATTAACATATCACTGCATCCACATCTGGATTCTTCGCATTTGGTGATGCCTTTGATTTTTGGTCTGGTGATTTGATGACTCAGGAGTCTCATCAAATTCGGGAGTTGCCTGTACGATCTGTACACTTGTATTTTCACAGTTATGAAAATGGGCAATTTGTTTCATGACGTTACCGATTGGAATTAAATATCTACATGTACAGAGGACCAAAGAAATCGCAGCAGGTAAAGTGCTTATCAAATCTTATTCAATATTGGTTTAAGGATCTCTATGCAGATTTTCTCCTTTTCTTCGCGACATATTTTTCCAAATTTGGGGGCGGTAATTTCATGATGGGCACAACATAAAATGGGAGATCGTAATTGATTGAGCTACTGTAAATGTGCTTGCCTACATTAAGGATTCGGTATTTGTCCTCCTTCATCTGCTGTCTATGAATCCTGCCTCTCGAGCGCAAGCTATCCCCGGTTTGACACCACGTGCAGTTTGATATCCTCAAGGGGTACAAATACCGAATCCTATTTAAATTAGTGACTAATTAAACTAATGTCGCAATGTATTTTTGATAATTCTAAATAAGATTTTTCTACGTCACGATAAAGTAATTTGATCTCTTGATTGCAAAATCTAAGTACGATTTTTTGAGTAGACCTACCATACAAAATGATAAGTTATACGAAAATAATAACAGAAAACTGAATCAAAAATATATTCGGATTCCCTTTATATACGAGACGCAAGCAAGAAAAGTTCGTTCTGAGTTACACAAAATTCCAATTTTGAATGCAAAACCTGTTTTCGCGACTCCACCATATTTAATAAGTCAGATAAAAAAGGAAGAATCAATTCCCTGTAAGTCTTGCTTTTGTAATAATAGTCATGTCTGTCATTTGAAAAATGTTGTTTATGTGTAATAAATGAAATGATAATTATATTGGTGAGACACAATGTACCATGAGAAAGAGAATCCAAAAACATCTTAATCATAATAACAGCCTTGTTCATCAACATTTTTTATCAAAACATCGATTGCCTCCATTTGCAAATGATATAAAAGTAGAAATCTTACAACGCAATTTCACTAATGTTTACAGTCGCAAAATTTGTAAGAGATATTCTATCAAAACCAAAAGGCCTGGAATCAATGTAATGTATAGCAGTATGTAAAATGATGTATTTATTGTCTAGCATTCACCATAGCATTCAGTTTGCATCTCATTTTGAAAATTTTCTTTGATATGCTGTGGAAAAAGTTTTCCTACTTTTCTTATTGCTCTGTTAGAGGTAGTTGCTGTTTTATTGAACTGACAAGGACGTAGTCGAAAGCTATTCAATACATTTTATTATTGACTTTGTCTTCATATTATAAGTAATATATATATTTCACACAACATTCGATGCTAAGTCGTTCAAGGCAGGGTTTTCTCGTATTAGCTCCTCTCACAAACTTTTCTCGGACACGAAGTTGAGGTACAGTTTGTCTGCGCAAGGCCGAGCTTTGAAAAAACGATGCTTTGAGCTGAATTCTCCCCATTCCTAAGTTTCCTCTGATATGCGCAGTGAAAGCTATAGCCTTCGTGAATCGGGTACTATCTGGCTCTTTATTAAACTAGATAATGGGAGCTGGAAGAGAGACATGCATTGGTCAGATGCTCCAAAAAACTGAAACCTGATAACTTTGTTTATACCAGCAACTCTCAAAAACATTGCTCCTACAGTAAACCAAAGCAGTTCTGCTTGTAACTCTGTTATAAAGTGTGTCATGAATAGCACGAGATCATTAAAAACAAATTGATTAATCTCTGGCGACTACTTTCATCCTGCGTCTACGATGTTCTCGTTTTTACGGAGACCTGGTTATCCCCAAATATTTCAGATAGTCTCCTTACCAGTGCAACACCCTACAAAGTAGTGCGTTGTGATCGTTCTGATGGTTACGGTGGGTTTGCAATTTTTGTGCGAGACTCATTCTCTCTGAATTGTCGAACCTCTCAATCAACTACCTGCTTGAATTTTCTATGTCTCGACATTGATCTACCCAAGGGAACATCTTATAGATTTATCTCATTGCATCTTCCTCCCTGTCTCCTCAGACACTGCCAATTCCTTAATTGACTTACTAGATCTGTGGATCAACCCAAACAAACCTACATTCTTGTGTGGAGATCTGAACCTACCACATATAGATTGGTCCATTCCCACAAACCGAGGTGATGCTGATCATGAGACGTTCTTAAACGGTATTTCCCAGAATAATCTCACACAACTGGTTGAAACTCCAACTCGAGGAAACGCCGTCCTAGATCTCGTGCTCACAAATTGTCCAAATGTTGTCTCTAAAATCAGTGTTTCCCCTTCCTTTCACTCTTCTTGCGATCACTTGTCTGCTGAATTCTCTATCCTGTCGCCGAGCACTCTTAGTCCTCCGACCACTCGTCGTTTTTACGACTATATTAAGGCAGACTTCAATGGCATGTCCACGTACCTTAGCAGCATTAACTGGTCGCCTATCATGAATGGTTCTTTAGATGTTGAAACTGCGTGGGATTTCTTTCTTTTAACTATACATAGCTGTATTGCACATCATGTCCCTGTAATTTCCGAAAAAAAGTATCGTTCAAGAGCTCCGAAAATTCTACGAAAACTCCTTGCTAAGAAGAAATATTATAAGAAAAATTCCACAAAATATAAAGAAGTTGCACAAGAATATGATCACGCAGTAGAACAAATAGCGATGTTTAGAGAGGAAAAGCTAACTCAGAGTGGAGATATTCGTAAATTTTGCGCCTATGCTAAGCGCCGAACGAAAAGTAGTCGCGTAATTCCAACGATCTGCAATGAAAATGACAGCATGATTTTTGACACCCACGATAAAGCAAACTTATTAAATGCTTACTTTGTATCCGTTTTTACATCAGACAATAATGCCTTGCCTCCCTTCCCTAAATGAGTGAATCCTGGAATATCTCTGGATTTCAATCATTTTACTCCGGAACTTGTTGAAAGAGCTCTAGAACGGTTGCCGCCTAAATTATCACAAACTCTTGATGATATACCCCTACTTATTCTTCGACGTCTTGCTAGTACTCTCGCATTCCCATTAAGTTGCATTTTTGATCTATCCATGTCAACCGGCAAATTATCATAAAAAAGGCTCTTGTCTGTCCAGTCTTAAAGAAGAAAGGATCCTCCTCTTCCCCCAATAGCTATCGCCCGATCTCACTTACCTCTGACTGTTGTAAGGTCATGGAAAGGGTAATTTCTGATGAAATATATTCCTATACAATGAACCATAAGCTTTTATCCATAGAACAGCAAGGTTTCCTTCCACGACGTTCAACAGTTACACACATGCTCAGTTCGATATTCGATATGTGTTCTGCATTAAGTCTCCATAATCGCTTCGATTGCGTGTACATTGATTTCTCTAAGGGCTTCGATACAGTATCAATACCTAAGCTCCTCCATAAACTCTCAAGCTATGGTTTCAATGGTCAATTGCTCCAATGGATTAATAATTATCTATGTAATAGAACTCGGAGAGTCCTAATCAACACCATCACTTCGGACGAGGTAGCTGTTACAAGTGGCGTGCCCCAAGGCTCTGTTCTTGGACCTGTATTGTTCCTTCTTTATGTCAATGACGTGTTTGACTGCCTTGTTGGAACGACTTCGGCCCGCCTTTATGCTGATGACTTGAAATTTATGTCAACCAGAAGTTATAGCTCCTATTCACAAGTATCTTCAGACCTAAAACATACTCTTCTGAAATTTGATAATTGGTGTAAAACATCGGATGGAGATCGATATACTCCTTCCGTCAACTATCATCTTGACAGCGCATCCCTGAAAAATTCAGTCACTGTGAAAGACGTAGGCTTTTTGATCTCATCAGATCTCAGATTTAGTGATCACTGTGCGCGCATCAGCTCAACCGCATATGCCAGAGCATACTGTATCCTAAAATCTTTCGCTTGCCACAACTCCCGTATCTTAATGAAAGCCTTTGTTGTCTTTGTTCGCCCTCTCTTGGAATATGGAAGTGCAATCTTTTCACCGTACCTCAAACGCGACATTTTCCGTATTGAGTGTGTTCAGAGATTCTTCACCCGCATCGTTTGTAAACGATCTGGTATCAAGTATGACAGCTATTCTCACAGATTACAATTGTTAAAATTAAAATCTCTAGAATATAGGCGCATTTTGTTGGACTTGTACTTCTTGTATAAACTGTACTATAATCATTTCGATTTGTCGCTCGACTCTTTCTTTACCACCTGCCTTTCATCTCAAATTACTCGAGGTCAATCACGTAACCGCTGTCAGATTGTGCCAGTCTTAAATGTTAATTCGAACTATCTCAGTGGGTTGTTTTTCTTTCGCGTCATCAAAATATGGAATTTATTGAACGATTCAATAGTGAAAGCTCCAACCTTCATGATGTTCAAGAAAAGACTCAAATCAGTTGATCTAAGTGAATTTTGCTCATACTGTGACTGCTAATATGTGATTTCATATAGAATTATTTGACAAGTGCTTTTTATACCTGATGGTAAATTTTATTTAGATACATTCCTAAGTATTGACATATTGACATACACTCCATATTGAAGATGATTCTCATCATAATGAAGATCAAGAAGAGTCTCAATCTCATTGATCCGAGTGAATTTGTATACATTGTGACCATGATCATTAAAGTGTAAATTTTGTATAGATGATTTTGTTACATTCATTTCTATATTAGATGTTAAGCATTTGCGTTCTTTTGCTCCATTGTAAGGACTCCCATCCAGTGAACTCTTATCATGTCGTGATCATTACTCTTCAAATTTGTGAATATAGGCCCTATTGATCTCACGTATTTTGTATATGGTATATTATGTATATCATGATGACTCTGAAAATTTGTAAATATGTAGGTCTCATATAATTTGTTTATGATGGTATATGATGTGCATGTACGTCATGATCACTCGGTAAATTTGTAAATATATATCTGATGTATTTTTTATTGATGCTAAACTTTGCGTATGCATATGTTACTGGTGTTATCAACGCTTGTTTGTATAAAGGCCCCTGCGGCCATCGCTTTGCGTTTCCTGTATATTTCAGAATAAAGATTTATGACTTATGACTTATGAGTTGAAAAGCTCATTTTATTCTAATGTTTAAAAATAAAGGAAACAGTAAATTTACCGATCGAAAATGGTCAATTTTTAATAACGATGCATTTCGATGTCCTTCGGACAAACATGTTCACGATAAAAGGCAAACACGATATGAAATTCAAAATCACTGAAATGTCAGAAATGTATGAAAATTGAGACATAGAGTTTAAGGAAATGTGAAGATAGCATAGCACCATAAGGCAAAAAGTTTAGAGTAAGATGAGTAGATATCTAAATATTACAGCAAGATGGAAAAAGGACTCAAAACTCACTGCCTAGGAATGATATTGCTCCAGGCATCACTCAGAGTAAATTTCACTTTATTGCCACTGTTGTATCTTTTTGACCATATGCCGTTTTTTTTACCATTCTCCACATTTTTTACCTTTCTCCATATGATATTGTATCTTTTACACGACGTTCTTTGCTGTTTTGTTCTGTTTCGATTATTTGTGTATTCCAATTGATTCTATGGTCAGATGTTAACGAGTGATTAGCAATTTCAGAGTAAGTGTCCATATTGCGTATTGACCTCTGATGTTCCTTCGTTCTCTCATCTATTTGTTCCTCCGACACATGACCAGTCACAATTGGCTTCATCACAATCAATCTTGTAGATAGCACCAAATTTCTTAGCAGACTTAGGGCGTTTCAGCATGACATGTTGCTTCAAAATCGGTATTGGTTTATATCCTATGGTAAGATTTACTTCGCGAAAAATTCGTGCGATATTTTCATGAAGATCAGGAACATACGGAATTACGCAATCAGGTATTTTTCTTGTCTGGTGGTTGGTTTGAGAGCATGTTATTCTTGTTTTGAAGTGAACTGATTTTGCTTCTTTTTCCGAGAAACCATTTCATGTCAAAATATGCTCAAGATCCTGAAGTTCGTCATTGAGGTTATCAACTGAACAAATTTCCGTGGCCCTTTGACTTAAAGTAGAGGATATACCTGAGAAAGCTGACTTAGGATGACAGGATTTTCTGTTCAGATACAAGTTAGTATTTGTATGTTTTCTGTAGACACTAAATTTGACGTGACCTTCTGATACTGACTTTCTTAAAAGAATATCCAAGAAAGGTAGTTCAGCGTTAGATTCAAATTCTTTTGTGAATTTGATTGAATGTCTTAAAGAATTCAAAAACTTCATCAAATTTTCGAGGTCATTCATAGTTCCTTCCCAATGTAAAAATATGTCAGCGACATAACGTAGGTAAATAGAGGGCCAACCAATGCAATTAGCTATTGATTTTTCTTCAGCTTCTTTTTCAAGATGGAAGAGAAAAATATTGGCAATAGAACAACTAAGACTTCCACCCATTGCAACTCCATCCGTTTGTTGATAAATTGAATCTCCATGTTGAAAGTAACAGCAAGTTAGACAAAAACGCAATAGTTTTATTATTTCACTTATTTGTAAAGTAGTTCTGTTGGATAGTGTAGAGTCATTCAATAAGCATTCTTCAACTATGTTAATTGATTCATCTAAAGGAATGTTCGTGAAAAGTGAGACGATATCCAAACTAAAGATAATTTCTTCATTCAGATCAGTGGTCTCTGATAATCTATCAATAACATCAGATGGATTTTTGACATATGAAGAGCCGCTTATTGCAAAAGGCCTGATGATATCATTCAAATGTTTGGATAACATACTGTTGAAAGATCCACACATGCTTACAATTGGCCTAAGAGGAACATTCGGCTTGCGGATTTTTGGCAGGCTATAAAAATGAGGCGTTTGAAAATGAGTTGGACACCAATGCAACAAAAAATCCTTTGAAATTCTGTCATCAGAAAGTGCCGGTTGTAGAATATCGTACATTTGTTTCCTGTAACGATTACCGGGCCTTACCGGCCTTACTTCTTCGATTAACAAATTAAGCTTTTGTTCGTAAATAAATAAGAGCATCTAATATGACAGTAGCATTACCTTTGTCTGCCCTGAGAATCTTAATTGTGCGATCCCCTCTAAGATGCTTCAAAGCATTCTGCTCTTCCTTGCTTAGATTCGATTTTGGCCTTGTATTTTTGATAGCACGGGAAACTTCAGTTCTCACCCAGTCCTTTTTTGCTTCATTTAGTAGACCAGCAAAAGCTGTTTCTGTTTTGAAATGACATCAGAGACTGGAATTTTCTTTGGAGCAGTTGCAAAGTTCAAACCCTTCTCTAGCAGTTTAGTTTCATCATCAGTAAGAGTTCTGCTACTGAGATTCACGACTGTGTTACCAAGTTTTGGTTTTGCTCTTTCTTCTGAGACAACAGGTCCTGATGTCGTGTGGATAGCTTTTTTAAGCGACTCAGTCTGTCAACCATCAATTTATTTTGATGTGATTTTGTGGAAATTTGAATGCTTGAGAGAAATTCAAAGAGGTTCTTTTTATCATCGGGATTTAATAACAATAAGTCCAAGCATTGACGTTTGATATCAATTTTTTTTTCAATTCTTCTGATATATTGAAAATGTAGAGCTATAGACTTGTCCACCATCATTTTACCGATATTCTTTTTCAATTTATTGTCATATTTGAAGCTTCCTGGCAATTTAAACCAGAGCGAACGATGGAAGTAAATTCTCAGCTATGCATGCTCGTAGAAATTCGATTTTGCCTGTCATCATAATTATACATTTCTGATCATCTGAGCAAGACACCCTCCTCCATAGGTGTGATGTAATGAGTTGAAAAACCCATTATATTTTAATGGTGTTAAAAATAAAGGAAATATATATATATACTGAATATAAATCAAAAGGCGACAAAGGCTCAAAATCATTGCATTTATTGCGAATTTTCGTCGAAGACTTCTTCAAGCGACAACGTACTTTACAAAAGTGAAGTGACAAGAATCTCAAAACATTTTATATCGTAAGAATGTTGCATCATTTTCTGCAGTTGATGGACGGCTTTAATTTCTCAATCCAGGTGGACTCCATTAATCGACGATGATGAGAATCGTAGGAACAGCGGGCGAGGATGGATGGAGTTACATCACTAATGTTCGGACTTTTGTTATGTTTAGATTTGAAGTGTTGATAAACTTGACTACATTTCATTGTAAGGTGCTCCGAAATTCTCTTTCTAAAGGTTCTATGAGTTTTACCTATATATTCCTGAGAACAGATGTTACACGTGATTTTGTAAACCGTATTTTTGATATTACAAATGTTATTATTATGACACATACAGTTGCTATTACAGGGTAATTTAGGTTTCTGTTGTAAGAGGCGGTGCAAAGGTCTATTGGTTTTAAATATACTGTAGGTTGAATATTCAAAGGGAGATTCGACTTTCTAAAAATATTGAAAACTTTGTTAGACCAAGTGTCATTGATGAAAGGGAGGTTAATGCGGATAATACCTTCCGAATTTCTCATTTTGTTCTTATTAATAGGGATGGTAGATCTATAAAGAAATTTCTTGACAACAGCATAACAAAAGTCCGAACATTAGTGATGTAACTCCATCCATCCTCGCCCGCTGTTCCTACGATTCTCATCATCGTCGATTAATGGAGTCCACCTGGATTGAGAAATTAAAGCCGTCCATCAACTGCAGAAAATGATGCAACATTCTTACGATATAAAATGTTTTGAGATTCTTGTCACTTCACTTTTGTAAAGTACGTTGTCGCTTGAAGAAGTCTTCGACGAAAATTCGCAATAAATGCAATGATTTTGAGCCTTTGTCGCCTTTTGATTTATATTCAGTATATATATATATTTCCTTTATTTTTAACACCATTAAAATATAATGGGTTTTTCAACTCATTACATCACACCTATGGAGGAGGGTGTCTTGCTCAGATGATCAGAAATGTATAATTATGATGACAGGCAAAATCGAATTTCTACGAGCATGCATAGCTGAGAATTTACTTCCATCGTTCGCTCTGGTTTAAATTGCCAGGAAGCTTCAAATATGACAATAAATTGAAAAAGAATATCGGTAAAATGATGGTGGACAAGTCTATAGCTCTACATTTTCAATATATCAGAAGAATTGAAAAAAAAATTGATATCAAACGTCAATGCTTGGACTTATTGTTATTAAATCCCGATGATAAAAAGAACCTCTTTGAATTTCTCTCAAGCATTCAAATTTCCACAAAATCACATCAAAATAAATTGATGGTTGACAGACTGAGTCGCTTAAAAAAGCTATCCACACGACATCAGGACCTGTTGTCTCAGAAGAAAGAGCAAAACCAAAACTTGGTAACACAGTCGTGAATCTCAGTAGCAGAACTCTTACTGATGATGAAACTAAACTGCTAGAGAAGGGTTTGAACTTTGCAACTGCTCCAAAGAAAATTCCAGTCTCTGATGTCATTTCAAAACAGAAACAGCTTTTGCTGGTCTACTAAATGAAGCAAAAAAGGACTGGGTGAGAACTGAAGTTTCCCGTGCTATCAAAAATACAAGGCCAAAATCGAATCTAAGCAAGGAAGAGCAGAATGCTTTGAAGCATCTTAGAGGGGATCGCACAATTAAGATTCTCAGGGCAGACAAAGGTAATGCTACTGTCATATTAGATGCTCTTATTTATTTACGAACAAAAGCTTAATTTGTTAATCGAAGAAGTAAGGCCGGTAAGGCCCGGTAATCGTTACAGGAAACAAATGTACGATATTCTACAACCGGCACTTTCTGATGACAGAATTTCAAAGGATTTTTTGTTGCATTGGTGTCCAACTCATTTTCAACGCCTCATTTTTATAGCCTGCCAAAAATCCGCAAGCCGAATGTTCCTCTTAGGCCAATTGTAAGCATGTGTGGATCTTTCAACAGTATGTTATCCAAACATTTGAATGATATCATCAGGCCTTTTGCAATAAGCGGCTCTTCATATGTCAAAAATCCATCTGATGTTATTGATAGATTATCAGAGACCACTGATCTGAATGAAGAAATTATCTTTAGTTTGGATATCGTCTCACTTTTCACGAACATTCCTTTAGATGAATCAATTAACATAGTTGAAGAATGCTTATTGAATGACTCTACACTATCCAACAGAACTACTTTACAAATAAGTGAAATAATAAAACTATTGCGTTTTTGTCTAACTTGCTGTTACTTTCAACATGGAGATTCAATTTATCAACAAACGGATGGAGTTGCAATGGGTGGAAGTCTTAGTTGTTCTATTGCCAATATTTTTCTCTTCCATCTTGAAAAAGAAGCTGAAGAAAAATCAATAGCTAATTGCATTGGTTGGCCCTCTATTTACCTACGTTATGTCGCTGACATATTTTTACATTGGGAAGGAACTATGAATGACCTCGAAAATTTGATGAAGTTTTTGAATTCTTTAAGACATTCAATCAAATTCACAAAAGAATTTGAATCTAACGCTGAACTACCTTTCTTGGATATTCTTTTAAGAAAGTCAGTATCAGAAGGTCACGTCAAATTTAGTGTCTACAGAAAACATACAAATACTAACTTGTATCTGAACAGAAAATCCTGTCATCCTAAGTCAGCTTTCTCAGGTATATCCTCTACTTTAAGTCAAAGGGCCACGGAAATTTGTTCAGTTGATAACCTCAATGACGAACTTCAGGATCTTGAGCATATTTTGACATGAAATGGTTTCTCGGAAAAAGAAGCAAAATCAGTTCACTTCAAAACAAGAATAACATGCTCTCAAACCAACCACCAGACAAGAAAAATACCTGATTGCGTAATTCCGTATGTTCCTGATCTTCATGAAAATATCGCACGAATTTTTCGCGAAGTAAATCTTACCATAGGATATAAACCAATACCGATTTTGAAGCAACATGTCATGCTGAAACGCCCTAAGTCTGCTAAGAAATTTGGTGCTATCTACAAGATTGATTGTGATGAAGCCAATTGTGACTGGTCATGTGTCGGAGGAAACAAATAGATGAGAGAACGAAGGAACATCAGAGGTCAATACGCAATATGGACACTTACTCTGAAATTGCTAATCACTCGTTAACATCTGACCATAGAATCAATTGGAATACACAAATAATCGAAACAGAACAAAACAGCAAAGAACGTCGTGTAAAAGATACAATATCATATGGAGAAAGGTAAAAAATGTGGAGAATGGTAAAAAAAACGGCATATGGTCAAAAAGATACAACAGTGGCAATAAAGTGAAATTTACTCTGAGTGATGCCTGGAGCAATATCATTCCTAGGCAGTGAGTTTTGAGTCCTTTTTCCATCTTGCTGTAATATTTAGATATCTACTCATCTTACTCTAAACTTTTTGCCTTATGGTGCTATGCTATCTTCACATTTCCTTAAACTCTATGTCTCAATTTTCATACATTTCTGACATTTCAGTGATTTTGAATTTCATATCGTGTTTGCCTTTTATCGTGAACATGTTTGTCCGAAGGACATCGAAATGCATCGTTATTAAAAATTGACCATTTTCGATCGGTAAATTTACTGTTTCCTTTATTTTTAAACATTAGAATAAAATGAGCTTTTCAACTCATAAGTCATAAGTCATAAATCTTTATTCTGAAATATACAGGAAACGCAAAGCGATGGCCGCAGGGGCCTTTATACAAACAAGCGTTGATAACACCAGTAACATATGCATACGCAAAGTTTAGCATCAATAAAAAATACATCAGATATATATTTACAAATTTACCGAGTGATCATGACGTACATGCACATCATATACCATCATAAACAAATTATATGAGACCTACATATTTACAAATTTTCAGAGTCATCATGATATACATAATATACCATATACAAAATACGTGAGATCAATAGGGCCTATATTCACAAATTTGAAGAGTAATGATCACGACATGATAAGAGTTCACTGGATGGGAGTCCTTACAATGGAGCAAAAGAACGCAAATGCTTAACATCTAATATAGAAATGAATGTAACAAAATCATCTATACAAAATTTACACTTTAATGATCATGGTCACAATGTATACAAATTCACTCGGATCAATGAGATTGAGACTCTTCTTGATCTTCATTATGATGAGAATCATCTTCAATATGGAGTGTATGTCAATATGTCAATACTTAGGAATGTATCTAAATAAAATTTACCATCAGGTATAAAAAGCACTTGTCAAATAATTCTATATGAAATCACATATTAGCAGTCACAGTATGAGCAAAATTCACTTAGATCAACTGATTTGAGTCTTTTCTTGAACATCATGAAGGTTGGAGCTTTCACTATTGAATCGTTCAATAAATTCCATATTTTGATGACGCGAAAGAAAAACAACCCACTGAGATAGTTCGAATTAACATTTAAGACTGGCACAATCTGACAGCGGTTACGTGATTGACCTCGAGTAATTTGAGATGAAAGGCAGGTGGTAAAGAAAGAGTCGAGCGACAAATCGAAATGATTATAGTACAGTTTATACAAGAAGTACAAGTCCAACAAAATGCGCCTATATTCTAGAGATTTTAATTTTAACAATTGTAATCTGTGAGAATAGCTGTCATACTTGATACCAGATCGTTTACAAACGATGCGGGTGAAGAATCTCTGAACACACTCAATACGGAAAATGTCGCGTTTGAGGTACGGTGAAAAGATTGCACTTCCATATTCCAAGAGAGGGCGAACAAAGACAACAAAGGCTTTCATTAAGATACGGGAGTTGTGGCAAGCGAAAGATTTTTAGGATACAGTATGCTCTGGCATATGCGGTTGAGCTGATGCGCGCACAGTGATCACTAAATCTGAGATCTGATGAGATCAAAAAGCCTACGTCTTTCACAGTGACTGAATTTTTCAGGGATGCGCTGTCAAGATGATAGTTGACGGAAGGAGTATATCGATCTCCATCCGATGTTTTACACCAATTATCAAATTTCAGAAGAGTATGTTTTAGGTCTGAAGATACTTGTGAATAGGAGCTATAACTTCTGGTTGACATAAATTTCAAGTCATCAGCATAAAGGCGGGCCGAAGTCGTTCCAACAAGGCAGTCAAACACGTCATTGACATAAAGAAGGAACAATACAGGTCCAAGAACAGAGCCTTGGGGCACGCCACTTGTAACAGCTACCTCGTCCGAAGTGATGGTGTTGATTAGGACTCTCCGAGTTCTATTACATAGATAATTATTAATCCATTGGAGCAATTGACCATTGAAACCATAGCTTGAGAGTTTATGGAGGAGCTTAGGTATTGATACTGTATCGAAGCCCTTAGAGAAATCAATGTACACGCAATCGAAGCGATTATGGAGACTTAATGCAGAACACATATCGAATATCGAACTGAGCATGTGTGTAACTGTTGAACGTCGTGGAAGGAAACCTTGCTGTTCTATGGATAAAAGCTTATGGTTCATTGTATAGGAATATATTTCATCAGAAATTACCCTTTCCATGACCTTACAACAGTCAGAGGTAAGTGAGATCGGGCGATAGCTATTGGGGGAAGAGGAGGATCCTTTCTTCTTTAAGACTGGACAGACAAGAGCCTTTTTTATGATAATTTGCCGGTTGACATGGATAGATCAAAAATGCAACTTAATGGGAATGCGAGAGTACTAGCAAGACGTCGAAGAATAAGTAGGGGTATATCATCAAGAGTTTGTGATAATTTAGGCGGGCAACCGTTCTAGAGCTCTTTCAACAAGTTCCGGAGTAAAATGATTGAAATCCAGAGATATTCCAGGATTCACTCATTTAGGGAAGGGAGGCAAGGCATTATTGTCTGATGTAAAAACGGATACAAAGTAAGCATTTAATAAGTTTGCTTTATCGTGGGTGTCAAAAATCATGCTGTCATTTTCATTGCAGATCGTTGGAATTACGCGACTACTTTTCGTTCGGCGCTTAGCATAGGCGCAAAATTTACGAATATCTCCACTCTGAGTTAGCTTTTCTCTCTAAACATCGCTATTTGTTCTACTGCGTGATCATATTCTTGTGCAACTTCTTTATATTTTGTGGAATTTTTCTTATAATATTTCTTCTTAGCAAGGAGTTTTCGTAGAATTTTCGGAGCTCTTGAACGATACTTTTTTTCGGAAATTACAGGGACATGATGTGCAATACAGCTATGTATAGTTAAAAGAAAGAAATCCCACGCAGTTTCAACATCTAAAGAACCATTCATGATAGGCGACCAGTTAATGCTGCTAAGGTACGTGGACATGCCATTGAAGTCTGCCTTAATATAGTCGTAAAAAACGACGAGTGGTCGGAGGACTAAGAGTGCTCGGCGACAGGATAGAGAATTCAGCAGACAAGTGATCGCAAGAAGAGTGAAAGGAAGGGGAAACACTGATTTTAGAGACAACATTTGGACAATTTGTGAGCACGAGATCTAGGACGGCGTTTCCTCGAGTTGGAGTTTCAACCAGTTGTGTGAGATTATTCTGGGAAATACCGTTTAAGAACGTCTCATGATCAGCATCACCTCGGTTTGTGGGAATGGACCAATCTATATGTGGTAGGTTCAGATCTCCACACAAGAATGTAGGTTTGTTTGGGTTGATCCACAGATCTAGTAAGTCAATTAAGGAATTGGCAGTGTCTGAGGAGACAGGGAGGAAGATGCAATGAGATAAATCTATAAGATGTTCCCTTGGGTAGATCAATGTCGAGACATAGAAAATTCAAGCAGGTAGTTGATTGAGAGGTTCGACAATTCAGAGAGAATGAGTCTCGCACAAAAATTGCAAACCCACCGTAACCATCAGAACGATCACAACGCACTACTTTGTAGGGTGTTGCACTGGTAAGGAGACTATCTGAAATATTTGGGGATAACCAGGTCTCCGTAAAAACGAGAACATCGTAGACGCAGGATGAAAGTAGTCGCCAGAGACTTATTGAGTCGAATTTCAAGAGCTGTAAAAGGCCCTCTCAGATCGAATTATCAGATCAGCATACAAAAAGACGTCTCAGATGGGCAATGAGTCATTGTCACTGGCGAAATCAATGGGATCGGGTTGTCTGGTCTGATGAGGCATCAGTCCGTCTGAAGAATAGTGATGGTCGGTTGAGATTATGGATAAAATCTGATCAGGAAATTCCGAGACATTTACATCATCCCCGGGTACAAGGTGGTGCGACTCTACTGATTTGGGCTGGCATTTGGACCAATGGCCGCTCTGAACTTCACATACAGCAAGCAACCATGAATTCTGAACGCTATGTGAATGTTTTACGAATGAACATTGGCCAAATGACAGATCAACTTGGTGATCCATCGACTTGGTTATTTATGGATGATAATGCTACGTGTCACAGGAGTGGTAGAGTCAACTTATGCAAGTCTCAATTAGGGCTTAGGACATTATCTTGGCCAGCTCGTTCTCCTGATCTGAATCCCATAGAAAATGTATGGAGTATTCTAAAACGTAACGTTCGTCGTTCACAGTACCTACAGATGCCGTATCACAACTTACGTCACTGTTAAAAAGAGAGTGGAGAAAGTTAGATCAGTCAAAAAATCAACGATATCATCGAATCAATGCCTAGACGAATTGTCATTGACAATAAGGGTAGGACCACAAAATATTAGCTTCTTAAGAACCGTTACTGTATCATAGCTTATCAGATTATATAAGGACATTTAAATATATTAGGGACATGAAATAACATGAAAAATGCTTTCTGTATCATACTTATTATTTATTTAGTCAAATTTTAGGATGATCCACTTTTTATGAAACGGACTGTATATCTAAAAGCTAATGGAAAACAATGTTGATATCTAAGGTCTGATACTACAACATAGAAAGTTAAGCTAAACAACCTTCAATTGTCTTGTCAATCCCATGTCCCTCTGATTCAATATTGGTGCCTTCTCCTTGATTAAGATTGCCTCAGCAATTTGAAGTTGAGCTCTGTCGGAGAACTTGGCCAGCATTGTTGTTGAATTTATAATATTTTTAACCTTTGTTTTGTGGGTTTCCAAGGAATGTTGTTTTATCGAGCCGTTGTTTTCATGTTGCTTTGTTTCGGACTTTCAACTCATTTGTTGTATAATGAACATACATACAACTCATATATTACATTGATGGCGTTTCAATGAGGTCACCGTTAGGACCACTTTATGCCAATTTTTATATGTCACATATAGAAAATAAAGTCCTGAATAATCTTCCAGACAGTATGAAGGCCAAATGCTACTTCGGTTACGTCGACGATGCTTTCCTTCTTGTTGAAATCAGAAGCCCAAATTCAAGGATAGTCAACAATTTCAAGGAGCAATCAGTACTTGATTTAACAGCTGAACGAGATGAAGACAAAGTTTTGCCCTTTCTGGAGGTTAAGCTCAAACGACAAATTTCATTTTCTTTTTCAGTCTATCGAAAGCCACTTTCTGACGGACCCTGCTTAAATTATCAATCATTCACATCTCAAAGTTATAAGATATCGGTCATGAAAAAATTATTTTCAAAGAGCCGTAGCTCTATCGTCTGATAATAATAATGCTTTATTGAAACCAGAAATACAAAAGAGCGGTATTTGGTGAAAATTGTACAGAAGACTTCACGTATGGAAATCTGATTGGAAATCGTTCGATATGGAAGTGCAAAAAGTGAAGCAAATTCTGACTAGCAACAACTATCCAATAGCATTGATTGATAAGCATTTGAATCTAACTCTGGAAAAGTTCATTGAAACAAACAGAAAAATGTGCATCCGAAAACATCACATTCTACTTTGAAGGACAAGTGACAAACAATTCGACCATTGAAGAAAAAAGACTCACAAAAATTGTGCATCGACAATGTGAAACCATGGTCGTCAGAATATAAGATTAAAGTACGAGTATTCCATAAAACCTAACGGCCGTCGTCTGCTCTTAAAACGAAACTTGACAAGATGCCTTTAACTAATCACGGTGTGTACTAATACACTTGCCCTGAGGACATTTGTAAAAATGTCCAGTACATTGGTCATGCTACAAATGAGTTGAAAGTCCGAACAAAGCAACATGAAAACAACGGCTCGATAAAACAACATTCCTTGGAAACCCACAAAACAAAGGTTAAAAATATTATCAATTCAACAACAATGTGGCCAAGTTCTCCGACAGAGTCTCAACTTCAAATTGCTGAGGCAATCTTAATCAAGGAGAAGGCACCAATATTGAATCAGAGGGACATGGATTGACAAGACAATTGAAGGTTGTTTAGCTTAACTTTCTATGTTGTGGTATCAGACCTTAGATATCAACATTGTTTTCCATTAGCTTTTAGATATAGTTGTTTTGAATTTTAAGGCGTATTGTACATTCACTAACTTTCATCACTTGAGAATGAAACCGTGTTTCAAGGTCTGAAACGTCGATAGTATTTTGTATAAATGAAATGGATGTCAATAATTGCATTTAAATCATTGAACAGCGAAGCAAAAGCACAATATCGAAAAAAACTGAGCGAATCCTACAAAAAAATGTTTTAAGTTACAAAACGCATGAACAATTCAACATCATTTGTGAATATATATATATATATATATATATATACTATATATATATATATATATATATATATATATATATATACTGTATATACACTCAAGGAACAAATAAAGTAACCGGTGGAAAAGTTTAAGTTATGTTAACAGTGACAAATTTATTCATTTCAGTCATTTTTTTTCTACTCGTTGGTGTGAAATATGAACTTTAGAAGTTAATCCAAATAGTCAAACAAACCATTAGGCCTTTCAAACCACACAGCGAGCTTTTACCAAGCGTTTTTGCAGCAATTACAAAGTCATCATTGCAGCATTTGTAGACTTCCATAATGCACGCAAAGCAAACTGGAGCGATTGATAGCTTGCGGACATGCGGTTACCTCAAAGTGGGGGGGACGCTTGGGACGCTCGTGTGTTGCTTTGCTTTCAGTTGTAGCTGAGGCCTAATGCTATGATTCCATCCATTGTTCTTTCATGCATACCGAGCTAGCTGTACTCTGTTCAATCCGCTAGCTACATACACCAACAATCATTGAGTCAGTATCGTTAGCATTAGCAAAATTAGTCATGGCGACACGTGGATGTGATTTGACTGAATTCCAGAGAGGTCAATCTACGCCTTAAAGTTTCATGCGAATTTTTCAAGACCTAAAATTGCTGAAGTGCCTCGAGATATCAGAGAACACAGTCAGAAAGTACTACTAGAGGCTATCAGCTGGTGGAGATGCTAAAGCAACCAATCGAGCTTCTTGTGGCCGTAGGAAAAGTACAAAATGAAGAAGATGACGATGAAATTTTAACTTTCTCTTCGAACCATCCTTTGCTTGCTCTGCCAGAGTAATTAAGCAAAACTTAAATCTAGAAATGCACCAGAAGGACCGTAACAAATCGATTGCTGAGCAAGGCATTTACACCAGCTAGAAAGACAGCCTTGACAGCAGATCATGAACATCGCAGATTGGAATGGGTACAGCAAAAGTCATCGTGGACTTTGACGAGGTGGAAGAAAGTGGTGTTTTCTGACGAATCGAAATTCTGCTTGGGTCTCAGTCACGAGTACAGTATGTCCCGTCGATCGATAGGAGATCGTTACACGGATCGCTTCATCTGCCATACTCCGAACAGATCTGTCGCCGCATGTATGGTGTGGGGTGCATTCTCAAGTAATGGACATAACGAGCCTGGTGAGAATTCAAGAGAGAATTGGATGCACAAAAGTTACATCGACATCTTGAAGGTAATCTTCTTCAGTATGGAATACAATCACTATACAATCACTCAAGCAGGTGGCATCTTCCAACCAAAGACAATTCACCGATACCATTCGGCGAAACCGGACGAAAACTGTTCCTTCAACACAATGGAAATCCCTACCTTAGGAACTGGCCTGGCATTTTGTCCCGACATGAATCCCATCGAACACGTGTGGGCACAGATGGAACTGAAACTCCAAAGAGAATATGAGGACCAGAAGACAGTGACCAACTCTTTGCTACGCTTGATGTCATATGGATACTGAACTGATGGATGATGTCAATTATCGAGCTTCTCTCATCAGTTCAATTGCGTGATCGCGTAGAAGCCAGAGTTACTGGATGCTGAAGGTGATTTATTACGAGATTTTGACTGGTTTTCTATGTTACTAGCACGCCTTTCGTGACTTTATACGTGTATCGTGCTATTGTTTCCGTGATCGGACTCTGAAGGCACAAGTAGTGCATATTGTCTTGTTGTCTTCGAAATAGAGTTAAATGTCTAACCGGGTCTACTTTATTTTTTCCTTGAGTGTAATATTAAAGAAATAGTGCCCACTAGTATTGAAAATCGAAAAGAATTGAAAACACATCCGTGTTCAGGCCGCCACGACATGTTTTCAGGGCTTTACAAGCACATCCTCAGGTTTTTTATTTCTTTTTTTGTTTTTTTTTTTTTTTTTTTTGAAGTAACTATTAAAAAAAAATTTTTGTAAATATGGTCTAGAGAATTTTTTTTTTTCTTTTTTTGGTTTTTTATTTTTTTTTTTTTTTTTTGTTTTATTCTGTTTTTTTTTTTTTTTTTTTATGTTTTTTTTGTACTTTTTTTTTTTTTTTTTTTTTTCTTTTTTTTTTTTTTTTTTTTTTTTTTTTTTTTTTTTTTTTTTTTTTCTTTTTTTATTTTTTTTTTTGTTTTTTTTTTTTTGTTTTGTTTTTTTTGTTTTTTTTTTATTCTTTTTTTTCTTTTTGCTTTTTGTTTTTTTTTTGTTTTTTTTTTTTTTTTTTTTTTATTTTTTTTATTTTTTTTTTTTTATTTGTTTTTTTTAGTTGTTTTCTTTTGGTAAATATAAAAATAAATAAAAGATAGTGTTTTTTTTGTTTTTTTTTGTTTTTGTTTTTTTTTTTTTTTTTTTTTTTTTTTTTTTTGTTTTTTTGTTTTTATTTTTTTTTTTGTTTGCAATGTTTTTCTTTTCTTTTTTTTTGTTTTTTTTTTTTTTTTTTTTTTTTTCTTTTGTTTTTTTTTTAGTATTTTCTTTTTGTTTTTTTTTTTTTTTTTTTTTTTTTGTTTTTTTTTTTTTATTTTTTTTTTTTTTTTTTTTTTGTTTTCTTTTTTTTTTTATTTTTATTGTTTGTATTATATTTTTTTCTTCAATTTTTTTTTTTTTTTTTGTTTTTGTAAAATTGTTTTTTGTTTTTATTTTTTTTTTTTTTTTGTTTTTTCTTTATTTTTTTTTTTTTTTTATTTTTTTTTTATTTTTTTTTTGTTTCTTTTGTTTTTTTAAAGTTTTTTTTTTTGAAAAAGAACAAAGATACTGTATGGATAAAATTCTCATAATTATTAAAATTCGTGGTGTTACACTCGGATGGTGATTGATCCACCATTTCAACCGCTAAAATCAAGCGTCATTAAAACAGTCAAAGATACAAAGAATAATGAAATAAAATCAAATTCTATTTACAGAATTCTACCAAATTTAGGTAATAGATTCATGGAGCTTTCCCGTTCATTCATCAGGCTATTGTTAGATTTCTTTAATAGAATAGATTCAGATGGTTCTAGGGTACCTCGTCTGAGAAACGGACCTCTGAAATTATCCTTTGTGAGGAGGTAATGAACATGCAGCTAATTTCAGAAGGCGTTGGGTTATAGCCTTTCAAGTGATTCATTCATCCTAGTAATGAAATGCCTGACGAGCTGCCGATGTAGCACTTGTCACAGTGCTCACAAGAATACTTGTAGGACAATGTTTGACTTGAGCTCGGCGCAGGCACTGTCTTTGTTAGCAAATGGCTCTATGAGAGTCTGGAATACAGGGCGAATTTTCACACTAGGAGAAAATAATTTTGTTGGATATTTTTATGTTATTCTTAAAGTATTTTCTCCTTCAGCGAATGAAGGAAAGCTCCAATTAATTGTACGGGTTGTCCACTCCTATCATTCTCAGTGTTGGTTGGGGAGTCCGCTTTCATGTCTCGCCTCAACTTCTTTCCGAATATGAATTATCTCATTATTCGTAGAAACCATTTTTTTGAAAAACAGCAGTTGATAGTACTTGCAGACTTGTGATAATTGCTGATATGGAATTAATTTTTCAAAGCGCGGCCTGACAAAAAATGTGAAACCTTCATGGCAGCCAAGCGAATTTCGCTTTGGAGGCGTATGCGAATTTGGGGGTATAAAAACCAAGCGGTTCGCTTGGTTTCTTTGAGAGTGCCAGGTAGTGTCGAAGGCTTCATCATTTTTCGAAACTACGGCATCCAAGGAAAAGTCAGACGACCCATCGACTCTCTTTCGTAGGATTAAAGTCGCATCTGAGGATGCAGTTCATTCAAAAAGGAATGAAGCAGAAATTCAGCATTTCATCCTCAATATGCATAAAAAATATCGTCCACATACCGTTTGTAAACACTGGTGGCCAGAAGAACCGACAAAATTTTTCAATTGTTTCTCAAGCATGCTTTTGATCATTGCACATCTTCTAAAATGATAGCTAAGACACCTTCCTTCCATGAGGTGTGATGTAATGAAGTTGAAAAAAGCCCATTTTATTTTAAATGGTGTTTAAAGTAATGGAAATATTTCTGTTTTTGTTTTTTTTTTTTTCTTTTCTTTTGTTCTTTCTTTTTCTATTATTGATTTCATATGTGGTTTTACCCTATATTTTTCCTGTGATCTGATGTTAACAAGGTGATTTTCGTAATACAGTTATTTTTGATATTACAAAATGTGTATTTTTAGGTAGACACATTACAGGTTGATATTACAGTGGTAAGTTAGGTTTCTGTTGTAAGAGGCGGTGCAAAGGTCTATTGGTTTTAAATATACTGTAGGTTGAATTTCAAAGGTGAGATTCGTCTTTCTTAAAAAATTTATTGAAAACTTTGTGTTAGACATGTGTCATTTGATGATAAGGAGGTTTATGCGGATTTACTCAGATTTGCTATCATTTTGTTATTTGTTAATTGGGGATGGTTGATCTATAAAGAAATTTCTTGACAACAGCATAAAGCAAAAGTCCGAAGACATTAGTGATGTAAATCTGCAATCCATCCTAGCCCGCTGTTCCTACGAATTATCATCATAGTCGATTATTGGAGTACACCTGTTTGAGACTGATAAAGCGTCATCATACTGCAGATAAATGATTGCAACATCTTACGATTTTAATTAAAATGTTTTGTGATTTATTGTCACTTAACGTTTGGAAAAGTACGTTGTCGCTTCGTGTAGAAGTCTTCGACGAAAAAATTCGCAATAAATGCAAGGATTATTGAGCACTTGTGCTTTTGATTTATATTCAATATAATAGTATATGAAGTTGAAGTGCGAGTTTTGATGTGATCAATTTGTTCGGCAAGTAGACAATTTCAAGAACAATTGACACCACTTCCTATGACCATTCTCCTTTGATTTTGTTCTTTTTGAGCTTTCGAGAGTAGCAGCTTTGAAGGAAGAATGCTGCATTTGGATTGCACAAATGTTTATATTTCATTTCAACGACAAGCTGTTATTCTCGTTTGATGGTAGTAATGGGAAAAGACCGTTTGCAGGACAGGGAGCAGGTCCAAAATAAAAATTTTGGTATCTTTAATAAACGACATAATTCATGAAATTGAGTCCCTTTTTAGGTTTTAATAGACCTGAATTCATGAATTTTGTCATTCATAAAAAGTACTCCATTTTTTCAAAATTGGTTATTTTTAAAAAACAAACATAAATTCATATGGAATTTGAAACCCTTTTTCAGGTTTTGAAGTACTAAATTCTAAATTGGGGCGTTTTTAAAAATACCAGTTTTTCAAATATTTTTTCACTCAAATTTGAGAATTGCAATTTTTCAACTTAAAAATATTGACCGTTCTAGGGACACCAGAAATCATAAAGTTGAAAATCTCAAATTTGAGAATTAAAATTTTTACCTTGAAAATCATGACCGTTCCAGGACACCGAAAAAAAAAAAAATCAGAAAAGTTTAAAGAATCTCAAAATTTGAGAATTACAATCAGGGCGAAGCCGCTCTTAGAACAAGAACATAGGTTCGGATTTTCATTGCTTAAAAATCATGACCTTTCTAGGGAAACACGATATTTATTATAAGGTTGTTAAGCTAATATGTGAGATTTTTCTTTCTTTATGGAATTGTATCATTCTGGCAGGTTTTTTATAATATAATAATGGTGACTAAAAATATTTCTTTAAAAATGGAAAGAGAAACAAAAAAAATGGAAGGAAATTCAGAACATGAATGAACAAAATGGAAGGAACTTCAGAAATGGATGAAAAAAAAGTGGGAGGAACCGCAAGAAAATATATCATTCGTTATCTCAATTAAACTTTTACGGAGAAGAGTGGACTTCTTTCTTTTCGTTTCTCTCCTTCGATCCTGTCTGTTTACTGGGGATATTGTCTTTCAATATGACATATCATTATTTTTAAAACAAATTGCTTGTGGTCTTCAATGAGATTAATTCCCATAGGATTTTATAGACTGAACTTGAACGCAATTGGAAGATAAATACAACAACTATCGATCACTTGTCGAAAGAAAGTTAGACAATAGGTTCTGACTTCGGCGCGTAAGTTGGGTGGGGTGGTGGAATGTAATTGCTTGGTAGATGGTAGGTGGGTGTTGGCTGAAAACATTTAATGGTTTGTGTTTGGAGATGGATGGGAGTGAGAGAGGATGTGTGGCGTGGGGGGGGTGAGGGGATGGGGGGAGGGGGGTAGCTAGTGTGAATGGGAGGAGTTGCACAACTCGAATTATGCGCGTGGAGATTGTCCGGGATGATTTCCTTATAACTATCAGCTTGATTGTGAAACATGTTAGCAGCTGATACACCCGCTAATTCTTTTGTGGAATGTCTGATATAGAGTTTATTAAATTTAATATGGAGAAACATAAGGGGTCTGCCAAAAAAATTGACAGCAAACATATAAACATTAAATGTCGATTGAAATGAGATTGCTAAGCATATTGGGGAAATATAGTATTTTTAAAATAGTGATGAGTAAAGAATTACTATTGATTAAAAGAGGTTCGAAACACTAACTCTATGAAATACACACCCATTGCAAAAATGTAAAGCAGCGTTTTTTATTTAATCTAAATTAAATCATTTCAAAAGTTGATTAAGTAGTTAAAGAAAGACATCAGTAGAGGACAGTGTGATATCAAGACAACCTCACAAGTAAGTAAGGAAAAGGTATATTATAAAAATGTTTTTTAAAATCAATACACCCTTATGTCTAAGTAGTAAGGTAAAGAAAAGGAAATATTAGAGAAACAGTTTCTAAATCAATACCACCCCTCTGATTCTAGGGGTACCTTAAGAATTTTTTTAATATAAAATGAGAATCATAAATGTGTTTTTGTAATTATTGGGACACTCAAACGACAAACGATATTGTAGAAATTAAATAGAAACGTCGAAAATAGTCAAATTGGGGATTAAGATAGTATGGTCTTGTTTATTGAGAGAAGAATTAATTTTGATCAAACTAAGAATATCTGGTAACCTTTGGTGATGGTCCAGGAAACAAAGTAGCCATCAATAACTGTAAATTTCTTAACAATTCCTTAATACGTTCAAATGTATATGCGGCGTGGGAGAATGTGGGCAAGAAGGAGGGGGTTTTTTAAGATGCAAGAAATACTTTTATTTGTTTAATTCGGTGGGGAAAGAATTATGGTTAAGGGGTTTTTGTTGGTGGGGATAGGGTTATGACTTGGTATGGGATTTGTATTTTTTAATGGTTCGTAAAGATGGGGGGGAATTGGTGGGGGGTATGGGGGGGTATTTGGTTTTTTTTTGGCTGGTAATGGGAGAGTGTGGTGGGGTGTGGGGGTTTATTTGGAGTGTTAGGATTGCGACTGCAGTGCGGTTTGAGAATAAGTTAGGGGGTTTGAGCAGGGGGGGAGGGGTTGGATGGGGGTGTTTTTTTTAGTAAAAGGTGTCGATGATGGTCGAGTTTGAGGGTTTCGGGCTGTTGGTTGAGGTGTTCGTGGGTGTGGTGGTGTTTTAGGCTAAGTTGGGAGTGTGGCATTTTAAATACAAGTTGAAGGGGGGCTTTGGGTGGAGGTGTGGGTTTGTGGAGTTCGAGTGCAGAATTGGGGTTTGGGCGGCTTATGTTGTCTGTTAATTGGGTTGTCTCGCAGGGGTTTGTTGTGTCTAGCTTTGTGGGGGGGGCGTTGATATATTGGCAGGGGCGTTCTGTTGCTAGGCGGTGGTGGGGGCGGGCATTGTCCTGTATTGGGTAGGGTGGTGGGGTGCTGAGTCTTTGGAAGTGGGTTGCTGGGGGTTAATGGGGGTTGGGAGGGGAAGCATTTGGTTTGGGAGGGTTGTTGGGAGGGTGGTACGTCCGATTGAATCTTTCTATCACTACGGCCCTTCCCTGCATTTTCAGTTGAATAAACAGTTTCAAATAATGGTTGAACGTTTCGGTTATAAAATTCCGATCCTTTATCAACAAACAATTTTTTTGGCTTTCTATTACTTTCTTTAAAGATTTCTTCAAACGCATATTTAACTGATAGACCACTTTTATTTTTTAAAGGTTTTACCCAAGCGAATCGTGTATATAAATCTATAACGGTCAATGCGTATTTATAATCAGAATCATTCGGCATATGAATAAGATCAGCACTCCAAATATCATCTTTATTAAATACTTTTACTTTCAATAGATATTTCGGCTTTCTATATTCCTTGTGAATTTCGGACGCGTAGGTTCGAGCGTTGCTCTCAGAGTTATTAGTTCGAGCGTTGCTCTCAGAGTTATTAGTTCGAGCGTTGCTCTCAGACAGCTTAGCTGTCGTTATTTCATTTAAAACCCTGTCCGAATAATATTTTAGCTTGTAAAGCTTTCTTAACAAACATTCTTTCAATTTTTTCTCTAAATGTAGGATTTTGAATACTATCTAATTCTTGTATCATCTTCTTATCAGCTGCATGTCGAGAACTTAGATCATGATTTCGATAAGCTAAATCATGCCTGTAAGCGGCGGCATCTACTCTATTTATAGGTTCTTCACCTGGTTTCGGATTATTATTCTCATCTAGTCTTATATCTAATCGAGTTCCTGGACCGGTATATGAATGACCAGGAAGATGTTTTTCTTTCGAATACTTACTCCAAATAAATCCAGGAAAGTTTTCTAATGTTTTTTGTATGTCACCACCGTAGGTAGTAGTCAAACTTTGTTTGTTGTCGTTACCTTCATAAATTTTACAATTTGAGTTTTTATTTTTGTTTAATAGATAATTCAATAAATCTAAATTAGAAATTTTTAATTTAGTTAAATTTTCGGAATTTGTAGAATTCATTTTAAAAGATAAAAAAATTAAAAAAATAAAATAAAATAATTGTTTTACCTAATCAGACCAAAGGTCCTGAGGTTATTACCGAATCATACTAGGACTTAGATATATTCCAGAACCATCTTTAGTTTCTTTAATTTCAATTAAATCATCAACATTGTGGAGAATATTTTTAAGAACTCGTTTTCCTTCATCAACTAATTTTAATTTACTAATAAAATTATCTACTACTCCTTTTCCTTCGGGCGAAGCCCTGGAAGACATCTCCGTTGACCCATGAGCCGATGTCCCTTCACCCCTAGCAACTTTCTCTAACTCTCTATTATGTCGTTTTTGTTCTTCTAATGCTGCCTTCTCTGATTTATTTTTATTTACTGCTTGGACAATACCAGCTGTCCCACCTGCAACACTTCCTGCTGCTGCTATGCCTCCTATTATTAGTGGAATTAATGGGAGAATCCCGCCATTCTTTTCTTCTTGTAATTGAATATTCTCTATCATTGGTTTACTTATGTAATACTTTTTTTATTAATAGTAATAGTTTTAGGGGTATTTTTGTCAACAATATTACGTAATTTTAATTCAACAGTTTTATTATTAATATTACTTTTCGCTTGCGACATTTTTAATAAAAAAATTTTCAGTTATCAAAAATTTAAATCTATTCTAGTTATGAAAAATTTTAAGTTACCAAAATTTTTAATCTATTCTAATTGTGAAAAATTTTTAGGTTAAGAATTTTTAATCTATTCTAGTTATGAAAAATTTTAAGTTAAGAATTTTTAATCTATTCTAGTTATGAAAAAATTTTAATTAATTTATTCTAGTCATCTTCCCATTAAGAATTTCAATAGAATATTTTACATCTTCTAGCAATAAACCATAAGCCATCAATGAAGTTGTGGAATCTTTCTTTTCAATATTAATTGTTACATCACAACCATTTTTAATAATATCTTCAGATTGTGCACTTAAATCGAAACAGAAAATTGGATATAAATGTCTCCAATCTCCAGGAGTTAATTGTGGTTCAACTCCAAATTCTATACAAAGATTTCGATAAGAATCATATCCTTCCATAAATTGATTATTGGTATCATCGAATCTTAATGGATCAATTGGATATCGAGTTTGATTTAATGAAACTTGTAAACTTCGAATTGTATTAATATGAAAAATATTATTGTTCTTATCAAAACTTGGAGAATTATTTCTTTGAAATGTTAGTAATAAATATCTTGGAGTATTTGCAGTTCTAGTAAAATGCCAGTTAAATCTTTGTTCGGAAAAAGTTACTGAACTAGCAGTACGCTTTAGAAAATTTACTGGAATTGGTTTGTTAGTATTTAATCTTTTTGCAATAGCTGTTTCAATCTCTAAACTAGGAGTAATATGCTTAATCCACCATTCAAGTCTATCAATTTTTAAATATGCTTTTTTTCCAGTCTTACCAAAAAAGATTAATTTATTATTTGCTGTACGATGAATTATTAATTTAAATTTTAACTGATATGATATTTTAACATAATCTAAATATCCGAATAATGGAGACAATGACCAATTTACTGTTTGCTTACTTTTCTTGTTAAATTCACGTCTTTCTTTATATGCAGTATTGTTTGTTTTATTTAAATGTTTTGCAATATTTTCTACATCTTTCGCAATTCCTGCGGCATCTGTTCCAGCGTGAGTTAAATCCTCAATAATTATGCCATCATTAGTATCAGGAAACCAACCTTCGATTTCATGCTTTTTATTATTTTCACCAATTATTACAAATCTAAGCATTGTATCAATTACACCTGGAGAATCACTTATTGTTTCTATATTTTGAGTTGCAACATCTAAACGCATTTGTGTAAATAATCTTGGAAAGAAATTATTCTCTAGTGTAATATTATCGGTATCTGGTAATGGTGTTGTAAAATTAGCATCAGAATATAGAGAATATTCACAGTGTAAAAATGAATCAGGTAAATATAAATAACTCTGCTGATTATCAACTTCAAAGATTAAATCTCCTCCAGTATTTACTCTACTGGAAGATCCGGGATTCATAGCAATTCTTATATAGTCATTCTTTTTTTGATTATAACTGACGAACGGAGGATCGTCTAATCTAAATTTATTTTCGATAAGCGAAGACATTTTTATAAAAAATAATTTGACTTTTTGTTTTTCTCACAGATAGAAAAAAATTTTTTACTAAAATATAATTTTTAGAATTTTGCTAGACCAGCTCCGCTACAGCTTTGCTGGTTAGACCGAAGGTTGCTGCTCACGCCATTACCTCTTATTTCTTCAATTGTTTTTTTATTATTTTTATTTTCATTATGTTTACTATCACCATCAACAGCTATGTTAGCAATTTTGTTCTTTGTTTCATCTGAAAGTTTTTTTAATTTTTTTAGTTCTTCAGAATCATTCTTGAGTTTACGAATAGCTTCTAGTTGTTTTAATTCGTTTTGTGATTTAACAGCATTTGATATTGCACTAGCTGTACTACCTATAGCAGCTGCTCCTTTTGCAGCAGATGTAATCAAATCTTTATTATTTTTAATTAAGTTAACGATACTTCCAATACCAGAAAAGATGCCATCCCCTTCTTTTTGAATGGTTTCTCTATTATCATAATGATAAACAGGATTCATACGTGGTTCATGAGCAATTTTTTGATTTGAAGCAAAATGTTTAAGATTGTGTTTATAAATTATAGGCATTTTTTAGTAATAAATTTGACTTTTAGGAAAAATATAAATACGGGCGAAGCCCTGGAAGACATCTCCGATGTCCATTATAAAAAATGTTTATTTTTTGTTCTTAACTTTTGCAGAATGCGTTTTTGGTTTAACTTTATCAGGAACCAAACCTGCATCAATCATTCTTTTTATTCTATGATTTTCTTTCATAATATTTCTTTCTTTTATTAACTCTTCTAATTGTTTAATTCTTTTAAAATTATTAGCTCTAATTTTATCCATTTTTAAAATTATATACTTTTATATTTTTAAATTTTTTTAAAAATTATACTTTTAAATTTTTTTAAAAATTATATTTATACTTTTATATTTTTAAAATTATATTTATATTTTTTATGATTCTTATTTTTTGTAGGTAAAAAATATTTAAGTTAATATTTACAATACTCGTTTAAGAATTACGTTTGTGAATGGACAACAACTTCGAGATAACTTTATTAATTGACTGTTGCACTTTATCTATTGCGTCAAGTAGCGTGTCATGTACTTTAATTTCTTTTCTATTAACTTGCATTTTCTGCTGATTAATCTTCAATGCCGTTTTAAGTGCATTTAACTTAATTTTAAGAACATCTAATTGTCTTTTAGCAGAATCTAACTGTTCTTTATTTTCTTTAGAGTTTTCTTGTAAATTTTTCTTTAATTCATTTTCTAAATTGATTTTAAGAGTTTTCATTTTATCAACTTTTTGATTAAGTGAGTTTACTTCATTTATTATTCTATTCATCTTTTTCATTTGATGAGTAATTTTAGAACTTAATTCATCAACACTTTTTTGGAATGTAGTTTGTAACTTATTTAAATTCTTAAAAATTTTTTTAGGTAGTTTTTCTATTTCATCTTCTAATTGTTCTTTCAATAGTTGTATCTGATGTTTATTTTTAATTACAGCAGATTTTAAATTTAAAGAAAGTAATATTAAAATTTTTGATTGTTCTGAAATCTTTTTAAAAAGTTTTGCTATATCTGCTTCTAGCTCTCTATCCTTTTTATCAAGTTTTAATAATTTTTCGTTTAATGATTTGTCATTAAGTTTAAGCAACTTTAATTCGTTCATCAGTGGAACCATAACATCGTTTATATATTTTTCCTTTAAGTCATTGATTTGTGTATCAACATATTGTTTATTTGTTAACTCTGTATTTTGTTGCGGAAGAATAGAAAGATGCAATGGACCAGATAAAACGTCTCCAGTTTTCATAATATAATTTTCTATCTCTATTTCTAATTCACGATTATTCGGGATATATGCACCTCCACCAACATTTGGTAACATCATTTTTTAACAATAAAAAAGGAAATTTTTTTCTAATAAAAATAAAAATGGAAATGACTCAAATTTGTCAAGTTTGTGGAGTAGATTTTTTAAACCCAACTATGTTGTTTACTCATATGAAAAATACATCATGTGGGAAAATTAATCGAAGTAACTTTTATAAAAAACAGTATGATGGTATTCAATCTAATAATAATCAACTGGAACAACCATTACAAAAATTAAAACATTTATTTATTTCAGATCAGGGGCAAAATCTTTATACCGCTAGAAAAAATACACCTAGAAAAAATACACCTAGGCAAAATAATAATAATCCTTTTACTCAAAATAATCATTTAGATACAAAAAATAATCCTTTTACTCAAAATAATCATGTAAATCCAAATAATCATGTAAATCCAAATAATCCCCTTACTCAAAATAATCATGTAAATCCAAATAATCCCCTTACTCAAAATAATCATGTAAATCCAAATAATCCCCTTACTCAAAATAATCATGTAAATCCAAATAATAAATCTGTGAAAGGGGATACGAAAAAATGTTCTGGTTGTAATAAAAATATAACGTCCAAAAATTTTGCACGTCATTTAAAAATATGTGAACAAACAGAAGAGGTTAAAAAAGAAAAAAAAGAAAAAATGAAAGATCAGTTATGTCGTAATTGTAATAAATATTTTACAATTCAAGGAATTACTAATCATTATAATTCTTGTATAAGTTCTACAAGACAATGTACAAGTTGTCAAAATACTAAACCTAAGACAGAGTTTTATGATAGTAAATATAAGTGTAAGGATTGTTTAAAGGAAAAAGTAAAATGTAGAGGTTGTCAAAAAATTATATTAAAGAAAAATTTTCCAAGACATGTAACACTATGTCCAAAACTTAATGAAGATTTAAATCAAAATATTCCAAATCAAAATATTCCAAATCAAAATATTCCAAATCTTCATCAACGTATAAATACTTTTTATTAGTATTTCTATTAAAATAGTCTTATATATTAAAATAGTTGTATTTCTACTAAAATATTTGTATTTCTACTAAAATAATCTTATATATAGTAAAATATTATTTTTTTATAAAGAATAAAATATTATTTTATTAAAATATTCTTAAGCATTCCGGAAGAGAGGAGAGGTATAAAAATACTTCTTTTGAGTATAGGAACAAAAATTCCGACACATTCCGGAGGTTCTACAGAGGTTAAAAACACTCATTAGAGTGTAAGAATGCTAGTCCGGAATCAACAAATAATAACTCCTAAATTTTTTATTTAAAAAATAATAAATGAATAAAAGCGAAAATTTGGAAGATTTATATTCACCGGTTATAATTAAAAGTAATAAAAGTGATAAAAGTAATAAAAGTAATCTAAGTCGTCATAAATCTCTTAATGCAATAAATGAAATGATAAATAATTATATAAATAACACTGAGTTTCAAGATACACTAACTCCTCAAGATCCTAATCTAAATGATATTAATAATATTGTAGATAATATTGTAGATAATATTGTAGATAATCCTAGATATAATACTATAGGTAATAATATATATAATAATATAGATAAAAATATAGATAAAAATACATATAATAATATAAATAAAAAAATATATAATAAAAGATATTTAGAAACACTACCCCCTAATTCATCTCTTAATAAAAAAATACCACAATCAGATCTTACACGTCTTTGGAATTTTTCAAAATTTCATTGTATAAAAATATTGTTAGCATGTATATTAATATTTTTTATTTATCATCTTGTTATATTTATTGGAAATCAATGGGGTTACTTTCTAACAGAGGAACAAAAGAGAATAATTTTTTATAACCAAGAAAAAAAAACTTTTAAAGGATGGAAGACTGAGGAGGATAAGATTAAGGATAAAACTAATAATAAACAAGGTAAAATGCATGAAGAAAATTTACATTTCATTGTTTACGGTAAAACTGGAAGTGGTAAGACTACGTTTATTAAAAATATATAAACGAACATTATAAGGATGAAACAAAAGTACATATTTTTTGTATGCATACTTCTGAATGGCCAACTTTTACAAACGTCTATAATGATAAACAATTAGATGAGTTACAAGATATGGAAAGTTTTGCTGGTACACCTGAAAATAAATCTTTATTAATTTTAGATGATGTTGCAAGTTTATCGAAACAAAAAAATATGTCAGAAATATTTACAAAAGGAAGACATCAAAATATTGAAATAGTTGTATTAGCTCATAAAGCTTGTGATGTAGATAATAAGATTAGAGAAAACATTCAAACATTTTTTACAACTACACAAAATAATGCAGCATTCTTTAATGATATTAATAAAAATTATAAAATGAATATGCCTTTATCATATTATACACAACATAAATATGGAATAATACGTGTTGACACCATAAGTGGACATATGCAAGTATATGATAAAGATTTAAATATATTAGTAGATACCGAACATGAAATCTATAATAACTCTCAAGATTTTGATATTAGAATGTATGCAAATACAAAACATTTATCAAATCAAGTTATAGAACAAATAATTATCTTTTTAGAATCCGAAGCAAAAGTACCACTAAAAATTATTCCTGATACATTTTATTTTTATTTTGATCATTATTTAAATGCAAAATTTGGTATACCAATACCAAAAAGATTACAAGATAATGAAACATTAAACTATTTAAAAATTGCAATAAATGATGTTAGAAACGCTTTAAGAAAAGCAACACCAATAATATCTGATGTTAAATCTACATTTTCTGATGCCAAATCTACATTTGTTGAAGCCAAAAAAACTTTTAATGATATAAAACCATTAATAAATGGTGTTAGTGAAATACTTAATAATTAAACAAATTTATCATAATTAAACAAATTTATCATAATTAAACAAATTTATCATAATTAAACAAATTTATCATAATCGAACCGAAGGTTCTAGGGCTTCGCCCGATTGCAGATATATATATTTATAATATTTTCCATTATATATATTTTAGAATTTTTTTTCTCTAAAAATTAAAACAAAAATTTTTTTTAAAAAACTAAAACACAAATTTTTTTTAAAAAAAACTAAAACACAAATTTTTTTTAAAAAAAACTAAAACACAAATTTTTTCTTTAAAAAATAAAAAATGAAAAAATTTTATTGTGTCTTATGTGAAAAAAAATTACAAACAAAAAGAAGTTATCAATCTCATCTACAAAGTAAAATGCATTTACAAAATGTAGAACGAGTTGATGAAGGAAATATATTAAAATTAAATAGTTATAAAAACTATCTAGAAACATTACCTACTGATATAAAAGTTAAAAAAATATTTGATGATTATTCACATTCGGAATATAAAAAAGTTTTTAATAGTGAAGATGAACATGTACACGGGACATCGGAGATGTCTTCCAGGGCTTCGCCCGTATCAGATGGAAGATATTTATTTAGCGATACTGATGAATTTAACGAAATAGATGAATTTAACGAAATAGATGAATTTGATGAAGCCGTACGAACCGAAGGTTCTAGGGCTTCGCCCGAAACAGATATAAAATATTTATTCAATGAATCGGTTCGAACCGAAGGTTCTAGGGCTTCGCCCGTTGAATATAATGAAACCGATAAAACTTTTTCTGATATTCTAACCAACTTTTCTAATATATTTAAGAAATCTTTCAAATGTTATATGAATGTAGAAGTACTTTATACAAAAAATGGATCTGATGGAATTCCTAAAGAAATAATACAAGGACATTTTACAAAGTCACAAGAAATTCATAATGTAAATAATATACAACCCATATTTCAATCGATGATACTTAAATTAGAAAATTGTATAATTGAAGCCCAGTTAAGTGAATCTGGTTGGAGATTTGTTAAAATACTATCTAAGAAAATAGTAATTGATAAATATAAAAATAATACTGGTGGTAGTTATGTTCCTTTACCTTTCAGTTCACCTCAATTAATCAACATAAAAAATGAAGATGATTATTGTTTTCTGTGGAGTATTATAGCACATTTACATCCTGCAAAATATCATAAAGAAAGACTAAGTCATTACAAAAAAGAAGAATATATAAAGGAATTTGATCTTTCGGATGGTTTACATGAATTTCCATATGATTATAATAGGTTAATAAAGTTTCATAAAAAGAATAAAAATTTAATTGAAGTAAATGTTTTTGAATTAAATGTGAATTATGTTTCTATTGGTAAAATTACTCCACTTTACTCAGATTCAAAAAAATTTTATTTGAATAATAAAAATTTATGCCAATCAGAAATAGTATATAATGATAGAGGAAATTACATGCATCATAATATTTTTTACCAAGGAAATATAATATGTACTGAAAAATTTGAACTTGTTAAAACACTATCACCAATAATGATTAATCATAATAATTATAAAGGACGTACTGATGATTATAATTACAAATATTCATCTTTATCTTCAGAATATCAACAAAAATTAGAAAATTTAAATAAAAGTTTACAAAAATGTAAAATAGATTATCAACAACAAACAAAAATGTTACTACAAGAATATCACCATAAATATCAAAATAAGATAGAAACAATTCAAAAATTAAATGAAGAAAATAATAAAAAATTAAATAATAAAGAATTAAATAATGAAGAAAATAAAGAATCGGCTAAAGCCAGAGGAGCTTCGCTCCGATTAAATGAATGTTTAAAAAAATGTCAACAGCAATATAAAGAACAATATGATAAAGAATATATTTATCAGCTACAAATATTAAATCAAAATTATTATCAAAATACATTTAATATTACAAAAGAAATTAATGAAACACATGAAATATATAAAGATGAATTTGAAAAACTAGAACAGTCAAAACAACCAGCACAAGCGAATATATTATATTATCAGGGTCATTTTATATTGTGTAAAGATGTTTCTATATTTACAAAAACTTCAGATAATAAAAATTTTCCTTGTCTTCAATGTATGACAAGTTTTAGAACTTTAGAAGAAATGAATAGACATTTGGAGAATTGTCAACAAAACGAAGCAGTTCAAAATACTTTTCCTAAAGATGATTATTTAGAATATAATAAATGGTATTTTAAAAATAAAGTACCCTTTACTATTTATTGTGATTTTGAAGCATATAATGTTAATATGACACAAAATCAAACGGAAAGTTCCAGGGCTTCACCCGATTCTGAAAATTATAATTCTGAAAATTATAATTCTGAAAATTATAATTCTGAAAAAAGTGCGCCTGAAAAAAAAGCACCTGGAAAAAGTTCAGCTGAACAAAGTAAAGAAAAATATTTATTTGAACAAAAACCATTATGTTGGGGAATGTACATTCACTCAAATTATCCTAATTTATTTAAATCAGAATATTTTCAATACTATGGTGAAGATAGTTCAGAAATGTTTACAAAGAAAGTAGAAGAATTACAAAATTATTTTTCACAATTGCTTGAAACAAATATACCAATGCTTCCATTAACGGATGAAAAAAGAAAAGAATTTGATGATGAAATAAATTGTTATTACTGTGGAAAAGGTTTTACAAATAAATATAAAACTGGCAAAGGTAGATATCTTGATAAGGTAAAAGATCATGATCATCTAAATGGATTATATAGAGGTGCAGCACATAATTCTTGTAATCTTAATGCTAATAAATTTAAATATAACTTTGTTCCGTTATATTTCTACAATGGTTCTAAATATGATTTCCATCTAGTAATGAAAGATTTATTTTCATCTGAAAAATTACAACAACAAAAAATAAATGTACTATGTAAAACAGAAGAAGAATATTTTTCAATGCAATTAGGTTGTATTAGAATTTTAGATGCATTTAGATTTTTTACTCCTTATTCATTAGATGTTATGGGAAAAACTTTGAAATCTGAACAATGTAAAATATTAAATAAATATAATTAAAAACCTTTAAAAGGAATATTTCCGTATGAGTACATAACTGGAGATTTTAATTCTGTGAATAAAATTATGGAAGAAGAACAACTTCCTCCAATAAATAAATTTAAATCAACATTAAAACAATCACAATTATCTGACGAAGACTATGCAGAAGCTGTAAAGAATTGGAGAGAGTTAAATTGTAAAACAATGTATGATTATACAATGAAATATCTTCAGATAGATGTATTAATACTAGCTGATCTTTTCGAAAACTTTCGTGATATGTGTTTAGAATATTATGGAAAAGATCCATGTTATTGTTATTCTACACCAGGTTTAACATGGTTAGCAGGATTAAAACATACAAATGTTAAACTTAAACATTATAAAGAAAATACATATGATAAATTATTATTTTTTGAATCTGGAATTAGAGGTGGTGTTTCATCAGTTTTAGGTAATAGATATGTTAAATGTTATAATAAGAAAGTAAATCCACAAGAATATGGAATAATGAAACCTTTATCTCCAGAAGAAAGCGATCAGTTTATAAAATTGTTTAATCAAAATATAGAAGGACTTATATCAAATGAAGATAGTCAAGCAGCAGTTGATGAAATCATGAGAGAAAACTATTTATTATATTATGATTTTAATAGCTTATATTCTTCTTGCATGATACAAGAATTACCAACAGGTGAAATGACATGGTGTAATAATCTAGATTATCAAAGAACATATGATGGTGAAAATAATTTTGGTTATGTATATGAAGTTGATTTAGTATACCCTGATTATATAAAAGAAGCAACAAAATATTATCCTTTCTGTCCAGAAAACAAAATTCCCAATATAGAAGATTTTTCAGATTATCAAAAATCTATAATTCCGAAAAAATACAGACCAACAAAAAAACTTATGTTAACACAAAGCAATAAAGGAAAGTATGTTGTTGAAGGAAGAATGCTAGATTGGTATTTAGATCATGGTATGATTCTCACCAAAATACATCGAAAACTAGAGTATAGAAAATCTAGGTGGTTAAAAAATTATATAGAGTTCAATATTGAAAAACGTAAAATAGCTAAAAGAAATAAAGATGATTTTGGAAACGTTTTCTTCAAATTAATGAATAATGCATTTTATGGTAAGACTTTAGAAAATGTGCGTAATAGACAAAATATTGAAATAGTTTATGATAGAGATAGATTTCAAAATTTAACAAGGAAACCTACATATAAAAGAACTACTAGATTCAGTGATGAACTTTGTGCTGTTCATCTAAGAAGAAGCATTGCAAAACATGATAAGTTTAATTTCATTGGTTTCACTATATTAGAATTAGCTAAACTATTTATGTATAGTTTTATATATGATTATTTAGCACCTGCTTATGGCAAAAACTATAAATTACACTTTACAGATACCGATTCTATTTTCTTAGAATTAACAGTACCATATGGTTCTTCACTTGATAAAGAAATTAATAAAATAAAAGATATTATTCATCCTTCTGATTTATGTAAAGTAAAAGATGAATTAGAAGGAAATGAAGATTTCATAACAGAAGCTATATTTTTAAAATCTAAATGTTACTGTTATGATACAACTAATAATATTAAAACACATAAAACATTGAAAGGAATTTCAAAGGCATCAGTAGCTAATCAAATAACATTTCAAGATTATAAAAATGCATTATTTAATAATGAAATAAAAACAGCATATAATTATAGACTTAATTCAAAGAAACATAAAATGTATTTAAAAGAAGAACATAAATTAGCATTAGATCCATTTGATGATAAAAGAAAAATTTTACCTGATGGAATAACTACTTTACCTTTTTAATTTTCTAATTTCTATTTTCTAAATATAACAATATAAAATATTATAAAATAATATAACATAAAATAATATAACATAAAATAATATAACATAAAATAATATAACATAAAATAATAATATAAAATAATAATATAAAATTAACATATAAAAATGGATAAAGTTAGAGCTGATAATTTTAAAAGAATAAAACAATTAGACGAATTAATAAAACAAAGAAATATTATGAAAGAAAATCATCTTCAACATAGAATGACAAAAGCTGGTATTCAATCTGATATGTTTGAACAATTAAAATTAACTGAAGAAGTAAAAACTGATTATGAAAAAACTGTCGAACCATTTAAAACTCTTGAAAAAGAACTTAATGAAAAACGTGTTGATATAGCGGATCCTATACTTAAAACACTATTAGATGACTATGGTTTGTTAGAGGCAAACATAGATAAAAAATTACCAAAATCTATGTTATTCGAACATTCTACTTTCTTTTTAGATAAAAAATTATTTGCAAGATTTTATCTTGGTGGTAAAGAAATATTTCCACAACCTTTACGGGGATTAATTTTTACTCCAGATAAAAAACCTTTAGTTTAGATAGAAATTTTGTTGATCTTTTAAGAGGAGCAAATTTAAAAAATTATGCTGTAGAAGATCTCATAAAATATAAAACTATATTAGATAGAGTAGGTGTAGTAAAAACTCTCAGACGTTATAAACAATTAGAAAATATATTATCAACGGGAGTTAAAGTAGGAAAAGGTTTATCTGAAAAACAGAAAACAGAAACAACTGTATTCTTACCAGATGATCCACAAGAATTACTAAATAGATTAAATATTTTAATATCTGCAATAAAAGAAGGACATAATTCTAGTTTCAATGAAATTCATGCTATATTGAAAAGACTGTTAGAAAAGAAGATTCTAAATGAAGAAGATTATAAAAGTGTAGCTGAAATATGTTGTTTCTAATTTTTATCTATGATTTTTATTTATGATTTTTATCTATGATTTTTATTTATGATTTTTATCTATGATTTTTATTTATGATTTTTATCTACGATTTTTATCTATAATATTTATTTAATTTTTTAGTTTAAAAATGTGTTCAGCAGATTTAGAAAAAAATTAATAATCATTTAGAAAATCTAACAGAGATTTTGGGTCCATCAAAATTTAGTACGACGTTAAAAATTATAACAACTACTTCATCACACACTTGTAATTTAGAACCCATTCTACATTTGGAACAAAATAAAAATTATCAAATTGCATTGACTAGTTTCTCTACATTTAACACTATTCAAAACGTTATCAAAGATGTGAATGATCAATTTAGATATTCTACTGATAAAGGTAAAACATGGAAAATACTAACTTTTCTTCCTGGTTCTTACGAAGTTGAATCAATATCAAATGAAATTAAGAGACATTTAGGGATACCATTTAAAGATAAGAAACAATTACATTTTGCAGTTGAACCGGCAGTTAATAAATTTTCTCTTACTTTAGACGAAAATCATCAAGTTGATTTTAATCATGATAGATCATTGTCAAAGCTATTAGGATTTAATAAACAAACTTATAGTCAAGGTTATCATTTAAGTGAGAAGATTCCAAAAATAACTGAAATAAATTCAATTGTTGTACATTGTGACATTATTGAAGGAGGTTATATAAATGGTAAATTATCAAATTTAATATTCAGTTTTCCAGCTTTTACTGTGCCCATTGGTTATAGATTAAATGTAATTCCACAAACATTAATATATTTCCCTATTACAAGAAAAACTATTAACAACATTAACATTAGAATCACTGATGAGAAAGGACAAGAAATAAATTTTGGAGGCGAAGAGATTATGATAGATCTTTTGGTTCGAGAGGTATAAACTCCCACGCGAAGCTAGAAAAGTTTAATTTTCTTCTTCTTCTTTAAAAATAAAAATAAAATAAAAATAAATTTTTTTATTAAAAAATGAGTGTAATGTCTTTAAATAAAAAAAAACTTAAATTTAATCATCATTCAAATTTATCTAATAAAGTTTTGTCAGTTATTTGTGGAAGATCGGGTTGTGGAAAAACATATCTATTATTTAAAATTTTAACAACTCCAAATTTTTTGGATTATAACAATCTTATAATTTATACAACAACAGCAGAACAACCTGTCTATCAATTTTTAAAATATGGATTTGAAAATAATCTTAAAAAAACAGCAATTGCTTCCCTATTCGAAGAATACGAAAAATCTGAATATGAAGAAGAAATAAGTTCATGGTGTGAGGAAGCAGTAGAAAATAGTCAGTTAGTAGAATCTAATAAAAATAACCATATAAAGATACAATTAATAGATGATAGTTGTAATATGCAAGATCCTAGTAAACTAGATAAAACAATGAAACATTGTGTAATTTTTGATGATTGTGTTAATGATAGAAATCAGTCAGTTCAGAGAAATTATTTTACAAGAGGTAGACATAATAACTGTAGTGTTTTTTATTTAACACAAAGTATGTATTCATTAGACGGAAGTGTTATTAGAAAGAATGCAAATATATTTATACTATTTGAAATAAATGCAAGAAACTTAAGTGATTTGCTAAGAGATTTATGTATAAGAGATAAAGATGAATTTAAACAATCGTGTAATAATGCTTGGGCAAAAGATTATGGATTCATTACAATTAATATTGATAAAAAAATTCATGATAGAGTTATCGAACAATTGTTCTCTGACTAGGCTTCGCCTCGAGGGGCTTTGCCCCGACTGAAAGTCGATCGAAGATTTGTTTACCGAGTGATAAAAAATATACAACATAGGGGTATAATATTTTTTTTAAAATATAATATTTGAATTTTGCGGTAACATTGGAATACAGCAAAAACATTTTACTGAACAAATTATTTTTTTATTTCTTTGTTGTCTGATATCTTTTCGTTCAAAGGTTTCTCGTTTAAAGTTTTCCTGTTTTAAGTTTTGTTTAATAAAGTTTTGTTTAATAAAGTTTTGCTTAAATTTTCGCTTAAAGTTTTTAGCTCTTCTAAAAAAATTTTATCATTTTCTTCATTAGATATTTTACCATCACTAGAAATTTTGCCACCCTGTTTATTCTTATCACCAACTTTTTCTGACTGTAATTTAAATGATATTTTATTTACTTCATTAGCTATTTGATCAAATTTTTCAATCTCATCTAACGTAATAACATTATCATCACATACTCTTTGAAAGTAGTAATGTAGTTTATCATAGACTTCTTTAATATGTAAATGCTTAGTTTTTAATGATTTTCGTTTCTTAGTTATTAAAGATTTATCTAACATTGTAACAAGTGAAGTTGTAAAAACACCCGTACCTGTTAAAGCTGTAGCAACTACTGGAATTACTAAAACACCTGAAGATATAACAATTGTTAAAGCACCTAAACTTATTGTTAAGAATATGCCAATTCCTTGTGTTACATTCTTAACTTTAGTCCATCTCTTTCTTAATTTTTTATAATGCTCTAATCTTAATAATAATTGAGATTCCTTATCTTTCATATACCTTACTCTATCTTTGTGTTTTTCTATATTTAATTCACTTATTTTTAATTGAGATAACGAAGGATATATTCTTGCGGTTCCTTCCACTTTTGTTTCTTCCATTTCTGAAGTTCCTTCCATTTTTGTTTCATTCATTTCTGAAGTTCCTTCCATTTTTGTTTCTTCCATTTTTAAAGAAATATTTTTAGTCACATGATATATTTTAAAAACCTGAAAGATGGATAAAATTCATGAATTTGAAATTCTCAAATTTGAGATTTTCAACTTTTATGATTTTCGGTGTCCTAGAACGGTCATGATTTAAGCAATGAAAATCGAACCGAAGGTTCTAGGGCTTCGCCCGATTGTAATTCTCAAATTTGAGATTCTTAACTTTTCTGATTTTTTCGGTGTCCTGGAACGGTCATGATTTTCAAGGTAAAAATTGTAATTCTCAAATTTGAGATTTTCAACTTTTATGATTTTCGGTGTCCTAGAACGGTCATGATTTTAAGGGTGAAAATTGCAATTCTCAAATTTGAGATTTTGAAAAATTTGAAAAACTGGGTATTTTTAAAAACGCCCAAATTTATGAATTTAGGTCTTCATAACCTGAAAAAGGGTTCAAATTCATGAATTTATGTTGTTTTTAAAAATACCATTTTTTGAAAAAATGGTACTTTTTGAATGGACTAAATTCATGAATTCAGGTCTTTAAAACCTGAAAAAGGGACTAAATTCATGAATTTATGTCGTTTTTAAAGATACCAATTTTTTTTTTGACCTGTCCTGTCCTGGAACGGTCTTTTGCCCATTACTGATGGTATGGCCATGGGCTCAAAGCTTGGTCCGACCATGGCCGCTTTTGCCATGAACATGATCGAAAGTAATTTTGAAAATTTTTCTGGTAGCAAACCTCTATTGTACAAACGCTACGTAGATGATTGCTTCTGTATTTTTCATAGCAAAACCGACATTGAGAATTTTTTCAAGTTTATCAATTCTCTTGATGATAATCTTCAATTTACTGTTGAATATGAAAATAAGAAGTCTTTACGATTTTTGGACACCACTGTTTTCATAGATCAAGACCAGATCCGCATACGCTTTTCTTTTAAAAATACGAATACGGGTATGTACATCCCTAGTTCTGCTCTGGCTCCTTTTTCATACAAAATGGCTGCCATCCGCGCCTTGTTTTACAGAGCCTTTCGCATCTGCTCACACAAGTTTTTATATGAGCAAGCTACCGAGGAGATTCTAAACTTCAGTCGTATGAATGGCTACGCTGATAGTGTAATTCTAAAACTCAAAGACGAAGTTGAACAAAAATTGCTGAACAATGGACACACTGACCGACCTGAAGTAAAATTTGTAAATTGGAACATTCCTTTTATTAGTAAGGGCGTCAACGAATTAAAGAATCGGATTCATTTCATCAACAAAGCTTTACCAGAGAATACTAAAATCAGATTGATTTTTAAGACCTCCAAAACTCTGCATATGTGCCAGAATGTGGACACTATCTCGAGTGAGCTCAAGTCTAAAATCGTTTACGTTTATTCCTGTGATCGCTGCAATATGCGATACGTCGGCGTTACTATACGCCATTTAGTCACTCGGATTAATGAACATGTCACTGGAAAACCTTTACCGACAGAGATATCTATGCATGTGCACCGACCTTTGAAAGAGAACTTCTCAGTAATTGGCAGGTCGAGATTTCCAAAAATTCTTGAAACTATTTTGATTAGAGATAACTTTGACGCCCTTTCTAATGAAAGGAGTGGCTCTCACCCACTCCGTCTGAATCTGTAGATTTGTACATAACTGTGTGTGCTGTGATTTTACCTTTTGCTTCTTGCCGCTGAGGATGATATTTTATATATCGAAACATGTCCGGAATACATTGCTGAAATCACAATGGTTTTTCAAAATTTTATCAGATTGGGCGATCTATCGTACAAAAATATATACATATATATATATATATATATATTTCCTTTATTTTAAACACCATTAAAATAAAATGGGCTTTTTCAACTCATTACATCACACCTATGGAGGAAGGTGTCTTGCTATCATTTAGAAGATGTGCAATGATCAAAAGCATGCTTGAGAAACAATTGAAAAATTTTGTCGGTTCTGGCCCAGTGTTTTACAAACGGTATGTGGACGATATTTTTTGCATATTTGAGATGAATGCTGATATTTCTGCTTTTCATTCCTTTTTGAATGAACTGCATCCTCAGATCGACTTTACCTACGAAGAGGAAGTCGATGGTCGTCTGACTTTCTTGGATGCCGTAGTTTCGAAAAATGATGAAGCCTTCGACACTACCTGGCACTTCAAAGAAACCAACACCGGTGTTTATACCCCAAATTCGGCATACTCTCCAAAGCGATATCGCTTGGCTGCCATGAGGTCACTTTTCAGCCGCGCTTTGAAAATTAATTCTAATATCAGCAATTATCACAAGTCTGCAAGTACTATCACTGCTGTTTTTCAAAAAAATGGTTTCTCGAATAATGAGATAATTCATATTCGGAAAGAAGTTGAGGCGAGACATGAAAGCGGACTCCCAACCACACTGAGAATGATAGGAGTGACACCCGTACAATTAATTGGAGCTTTCCCTTCATTGCTGAAGGAGAAAATACTTTAAGAAAACATAAAAGATATCAACAAAATTATTTCTCCTAGTGTGAAAATTCGCCCTGTATTCCAGACTCTCAAGACCATTTGCTAACAAAGACAGTGCCTGCCGAGCTCAAGTCAAACATTGTCTACAAGTATTCTTGTGAGCACTGTGACAAGTGCTACATCGGCAGCTCGGTCAGGCATTTCATTACTAGGATGAATGAACACTTGAAAGGCTACCCAACGCCTTCTGAAATTAGCTGGCATGTTCATCCTCCTCACAAAGATAATTTCAAGGTCGTTTCTCAGACGAGGTACCCTAGACATCTGGAATCTATTCTATTAAAGAAATCTAACAATAGCCTGATGAATGAACGGGAAAGCTCCATGAATCTATGCCTAAATTTGTAGAACTGTAAATAGAATTGATTTTATTTCATTATTCTTTGTATCTTTGACTGTTGTGAATGACCTTGATTTTAGCGTTGAAATGTGATCATACCATCCGATGTAACCACGAATTTTATAATTATGAGAATTTTATCCTGTACATATCTTTGTTCACCTGAGGATGGCTTTGTAAAGCTGAAACATGTCGTGCGCCTGAACACGGATTGTTTTCAATTCTTTTCGATTTTCAATACTATGGGCACTATTTCTTTAATATACACTCAAGGAAAAAATAAAGTACCCGGTTAGACATTTAACTCTATTTCGAAGACAACAAGACAATATGCACTACTTGTGCTTCAGAGTCGATCACGGAAACAATAGCAATACACGTATAAAGTCACGAAAGGCGTGCTAGTACATAGAAAACAGTCAAAATCTCGTAAAATCACCTTCAGCATCCAGTACTGCTTCTACGCGATCACGCATTGAACTGATGAGAGAAGCTCGATAATTGACATCATCCATCAGTTCATTCCAAATGACATCAAGCGTAGCAAAGAGTTGGTCACTGTCTTCTGGGTCCTCATATTCTCTTTGGAGTTTCAGTTCCATCTGTGCCCACACGTGTTCGATGGGATTCATGTCGGGACAAAATGCAGGCCAGTCTAAGGTAGGGATTCCATTGTGTTGAAGGAACAGTTTCGTCCGGTTCGCCGAATGTATCGGTGAATTGTCTTGTTGGAAGATGCCACCTGCTTGAGTGATTGTATAGTGATTGTATTCCATACTGGAAGAAGATTACCTTCAAGGATGTCGATGTACTTTTGTGCATCCAATCTCTCTTGAATTCTCACCAGGCTCGTATGTCCATTACTTGAGAATGCACCCCACACCATACATGCGCGACAGATCTGTTCGGAGTATGGCAGATGAAGCGATCCGTGTAACGATCTCCTATCGATCGACGGACATACTGTACTCGTGACTGACCCAAGCAGAATTTCGATTCGTCAGAAAACACCACTTTCTTCCACCTCGTCAAAGTCCACGATGACTTTTCTGTAGCCCATTCCAATCTGCGATGTTCATGATCTGCTGTCAAGGCTGTCTTTCTAGCTGGTGTAAATGCCTTGCTCAGCAATCGATTTGTTACGGTCCTTCTGGTGCATTCTAGATTTAAGTTTTGCTTAATTACTCTGGCAGAGCAAAAAGGATGGTTCGAAGAGAAAGTTAAAATTTCATCGTCATCTTCTTCAGTTGTACTTTTCCTACGGCCACAAGAAGCTCGATTGGTTGCTTTAGCATCTCCACCAGCTGATAGCCTCTGTAGGTACTTTCTGACTGTGTTCTCTGATATCTCGAGGCACTCAGCAATTTTAGGTCTTGAAAAATTCGCATGAAACTTTAAGGCGTAGATTTGACCTCTCTGGAATTCAGTCAAATCACATCCACGTGTCGCCATGACTAATTTGCTAATGCTACGATACTGTCAATGATTGTGGTGTATGTAGCTAGCGGATTGAACAGAGTACAGCTCGGTATGCATGAAAGAACAATGGATGGAATCATAGCATTAGGCCTCAGCTACACTGAAAGCAAAGCAAACACGAGCGTCCCAAGCGTCTTGAGTAACCGCATGTCCGCAAGCTATCAATCGCTCCAGTTTGCTTTGCGTGCATTATGGAAGTCTACAAATGCTGCAATGATGACTTTGTATTTGCTGCAAAACGCTTGGAAAAGCTCGCTGTGTGGTTGAGGCCTAATGGTTTGACTATTGATTAACTTCTAAAGTTCATATTTCACACCAACGAGTAGAAAAAAAATGACTGAAATGATAAATTTGTCACTGTTAACATAACTTTTTCCACCGGGTACTTTATTTGTTCCTTGAGTGTATATACAGTATATATATATATATATATATATATATATATATATATATATATATATATATATATATATATATATTACAAATGATGTTGAATTGTTCATCGTTTTGTAACTTAAAACATTTTTGTAGGATTCGCTCAGTTTTTCGATATTGTGCTTTTGCTTCGCTGTTCAATGATTTAAATGCAATTATTGACATCCATTTCATTTTATACAAAATACACGACGTTTCAGACCTTGAAACACGGTTCATTCTCAAGTGATGAAAGTTAGTGAATGTACAATACGCTTAAAATTCAAAACAACTATATCTAAAAGCTAATGGAAAACAATGTTGATATCTAAGGTCTGATACCACAACATAGAAAGTTAAGCTAAACAACCTTCAATTGTCTTGTCAATCCCATGTCCCTCTGATTCAATATTGGTGCCTTCTCCTTGATTAAGATTGCCTCAGCAATTTGAAGTTGAGCTCTGTCGGAGAACTTGGCCAGCATTGTTGTTGAATTTATAATATTTTTAACCTTTGTTTTGTGGGTTTCCAAGGAATGTTGTTTTATCGAGCCGTTGTTTTCATGTTGCTTTGTTCGGACTTTCAACTCATTTGTAGCATGACCAATGTACTGGACATTTTTACAAATGTCCTCAGGGCAAGTGTATTAGTACACACCGTGATTAGTTAAAGGCATCTTGTCAAGTTTCGTTTTAAGAGCAGACGACGGCCTTTAGGTTTTATGGTATACTCGTACTTTAATCTTATATTCTGACGACCATGGTTTCACATTGTCATGCACAATTTTTGTGAGTCTTTTTTCTTCAATGGTCGAATTGTTTGTCACTTGTCCTTCAAAGTAGAATGTGATGTTTTCGGATGCACATTTTTCTGTTTGTTTCATGAACTTTTCCAGAGTTAGATTCAAATGCTTATCAATCAATGCTATTGGATAGTTGTTGCTAGTCAGAATTTGCTTCACTTTTTGCACTTCCATATCGAACGATTTCCAATCAGATTTCCATACGTGAAGTCTTCTGTACAATTTTCACCAAATACCGCTCTTTTGTATTTCTGGTTTCAATAAAGCATTATTATTATCAGACGATAGAGCTACGGCTCTTTGAAAATAATTTTTCATGACCGATATCTTATAACTTTGAGATGTGAATGATTGATAATTTAAGCAGGGTCCGTCAGAAAGTGGCTTTCGATAGACTGAAAAAGAAAATGAAATTTGTCGTTTGAGCTTAACCTCCAGAAAGGGCAAAACTTTGTCTTCATCTCGTTCAGCTGTTAAATCAAGTACTGATTGCTCCTTGAAATTGTTGACTATCCTCTGAATTTGGGCTTCTGATTCAACAAGAAGGAAAGCATCGTCGACGTAACCGAAGTAGCATTTGGCCTTCATACTGTCTGGAAGATTATTCAGGACTTTATTTTCTATATGTGACATATAAAAATTGGCATAAAGTGGTCCTAACGGTGACCTCATTGAAACGCCATCAATGTAATATATGAGTTGTATGTATGTTCATTATACAACAAATGAGTTGAAAGTCCGAACAAAGCAACATGAAAACAACGGCTCGATAAAACAACATTCCTTGGAAACCCACAAAACAAAGGTTAAAAATATTATAAATTCAACAACAATGCTGGCCAAGTTCTCCGACAGAGCTCAACTTCAAATTGCTGAGGCAATCTTAATCAAGGAGAAGGCACCAATATTGAATCAGAGGGACATGGGATTGACAAGACAATTGAAGGTTGTTTAGCTTAACTTTCTATGTTGTAGTATCAGACCTTAGATATCAACATTGTTTTCCATTAGCTTTTAGATATACAGTCCGTTTCATAAAAAGTGGATCATCCTAAAATTTGACTAAATAAATAATAAGTATGATACAGAAAGCATTTTTCATGTTATTTCATGTCCCTAATATATTTAAATGTCCTTATATAATCTGATAAGCTATGATACAGTAACGGTTCTTAAGAAGCTAATATTTTGTGGTCCTACCCTTATTGTCAATGACAATTCGTCTAGGCATTGATTCGATGATATCGTTGATTTTTGACTGATCTAACTTTCTCCACTCTCTTTTTAACAGTGACGTAAGTTGTGATACGGCATCTGTAGGTACTGTGAACGACGAACGTTACGTTTTAGAATACTCCATACATTTTCTATGGGATTCAGATCAGGAGAACGAGCTGGCCAAGATAATGTCCTAAGCCCTAATTGAGACTTGCATAAGTTGACTCTACCACTCCTGTGACACGTAGCATTATCATCCATAAATAACCAAGTCGATGGATCACCAAGTTGATCTGTCATTTGGCCAATGTTCATTCGTAAAACATTCACATAGCGTTCAGAATTCATGGTTGCTTGCTGTATGTGAAGTTCAGAGCGGCCATTGGTCCAAATGCCAGCCCAAATCAGTAGAGTCGCACCACCTTGTACCCGGGGATGATGTAAATGTCTCGGAATTTCCTGATCAGATTTTATCCATAATCTCAACCGACCATCACTATTCTTCAGACGGACTGATGCCTCATCAGACCAGACAACCCGATCCCATTGATTTCGCCAGTGACAATGACTCATTGCCCATCTGAGACGTCTTTTTGTATGCTGATCTGATAATTCGATCTGAGAGGGCCTTTTACAGCTCTTGAAATTCGACTCAATAAGTCTTCTACGAATAGTGGACTTAGAAATAGACGAGTCTAGTGCAGCCATCTCAGTTAACGAGAGACTTGGATCAACTCTAACAAATCTCAAAATTAGGCGGTCTCTATGTTTGGATGTTTTGCGTGGACGGCCAGAGCCCTCTTTACGACAGAGTCGAAAATCATCATTATGCCATCGATGCACATTTGTGTAAGGGACATTTAGTCGTTTGCTTGCAGCTCGCAAAGAAAACCCTAGTTCTAGCAAGGCTGACACTTTGCCTTTTGTGAATGCGATCTCGTTATTGTTCATTTGTGCTTTGTATTGTTTTCAACCGGTAAGAGATAGATTTCTAGCTGAAAGCAATCAGGAGTGCTGCCAACACCACCGCAACGAAGTCAGGAAGCTATGGAACATGAAGTCCAGTTAATCACATGTAGCAGTTACATTATTGTTGATGAATAATGGTGCTATACTGGCTCTGATTGACCGATTTTCTTTATTTTTGTTTTGCTTGATAGCTTTTGGCTTGTAGAACAACATATTACATAACAAAGGAAACAAATGTAATTTTATAAGAGTGACGTATGATTTTGTGTAACATTGCTAAATGAAGATCAAATTATCTACTACTTTTTTATCTATAACAGGAAAACAACTCAATATTCATGCTTGAAATTTCCAACAATGATATTAGTAAGCACAACTGACATATCTTCCAAATTTCAGAGAAATTCGTTCAAGTTTGGCGGAGTTAGACAAAGTTTAAGTTAAGGCGATGTTTAAGGGTGATCCATTTTTTATGAAACAATCTGTAGTTGTTTTGAATTTTAAGCGTATTGTACATTCACTAACTTTCATCACTTGAGAATGAACCGTGTTTCAAGGTCTGAAACGTCGTGTATTTTGTATAAAATGAAATGGATGTCAGTAATTGCATTTAAATCATTGAACAGCGAAGCAAAAGCACAATATCGAAAAACTGAGCGAATCCTACAAAAATGTTTTAAGTTACAAAACGATGAACAATTCAACATCATTTGTAAAGATAATAATTTTCTGCTTAGATATACTCAAATTACATATAAATGTATATATATTCGTGAATAGCCCAGAGATATTGTAATCAAAAACAATCTGTTGACGTGAGCACAACATGTTTCAGCAATTCCTTGCCATCATCAGGTGAAACTAAACAAAGTGGATAGGGGAGAGTCTTGAAATATAAAATCACAGAAGTCATTGAATTAAAATCACTAGCCATGAAGTCACTTGCAAAGAAGATAGATAGCGGTTACAATTAATCAGAACAATAAATTACGAGTCTAAGAAATCTGGAGAAAAGTCCTTCTGATTGATGGTAATCTTTCTTCTGAGGAGATAGCAGCCCTAACCAACTTAAAAGGCCTTGACTCTATCGTGATTCTCCCTGCAGACAAAGGCAATGCGACAGTTGTATTAGACAAAGACAATTACTTGACGAAACTTCAAGATCTTATTCAAAGTGGGCCTTATGTCAAAAGCAATACAGATCCCGGGAACAATTTCCGACGAGTACTTCATGAGTAGCTATCTGCTGTGGTTCGAGACGGCAGAATGACTCGCAACGAGCTCCTACAACTCTGTCCAACTCATTTTCAAACCCCACACATATTTGGGTTACCTAAACTCCATAAACCGAACACTACACTACGTCCCATCATCAGCATGGTTGGAAGCCTGTTCTCCTCACTGTCCCGACTATTGGCTGACATCATGAGACCTTATATGGATATACATGACTCCTTTGTTTTGAATTCATCTGACGTTATACGGAAATTACGCCGATGTCACTTCAGCAACGGAATTTTTGTGTCTCTGGACGTTTGATTCACCAACGTGCCCATCTCTCCTACTGTGAGCGTGTTCCGTGACTTGCTTTCAAATGACACTGACCTTCCTAACAGAACCAAACTATCTGTTCAAGAGATAGTTAATCTGTCGACTCTCGTTCTCACATCGTGCTTCTTCAACAGTTTCGAGGAAACCTTCATCCAAAGGGAAGGCGTTGCTATGGGAGGAAGTCTAGGTCCGGTAGCAGCCAACCTTTTTATGGCTCGTTTTGAGGAGGAAGACAAGTCAGCCGTTATTAACGCCGGCCTATCTTTCTCGAGCCTCTGGCTGAGGTACGTCGATGACGTTCTCATTTATTGGGATAAGCCCGAAGACCAGCTGAACAGCTTTGTGCAAGTCCTAAATGGTGTGAGCCCCAACATATGTTTCACTGTTGAGCGGGAACAAGATGGAAGAATACCATTTCTCGATATTCTGATTGAGCGACAAGGTACGGACCTGATGTTCTCAGTTTACCGGAAGCCCTCTCACACTGGGAGGTATCTTAACTGCGAGTCTGCACATCTTACTTCCGTATTCAAGGGCCTGGTGCGCACCCTCTCCACACGAGCTACAAACATCTGTTCTCAACAAAGACTGCGAGATGAAAAAGAAGAGACCATACGATCGTTGAGGATGAATGGGTTCTCCGATTCTGAATGTCGTCAGTGGTGGTCATCGAGTACAAAGTCGGAAGGTGAAGATCAAGGAAAGAGCAAGAAGTTTAAAGGCTCTCTTCCCTATGTAAGAGGTATTACGGAGAAAGTTAGGGGCATTCTTCATGGTGCTGGTGTTGACGTAGGCATGAAACCCCCCCCCCACGACTCTAGACAGTCTTCTCGTGAAAAAGCGACCGGTTCCAGCAACAACTTTAGGTGATGTTTATCAGTTACCATGCACCGAGCCTTGAAATTGAACTCGAATGCTGATCATTATCAAGAATCGGTCTCAATCATTCAAGCTCTTTTTCGAAGAAATGGTTTTTCAGACAAGACTATAGCCAATGTAAGAGAAAAGGTACAAGACACAAAGCCAACAATTTTGAACGCTCCAGTGATGATGACCAGAAATTTATTACTTGGAGCTTTCCCTTCATTGCTGAGAGTGAACAGAATCTACTTTCGCGTGTCAAAGATATTAATAAGCTTTTATCGCCTAACATCAAAATTCGTCGGGTTTTTGAAACTCTGAAAACAAGTACCGTATATACTCGCATATAAGCCGAGTTTAGAAGTATAAAATACAATGCTGAAATCAGGGGGTCGGCTTATATGCGTATAAAACAAAATGAACACAAGGACAGATACTAATGCCAATTTTCCAGCTACACGTTTTCATCGCTATCTGCCTTTTTATTTGGTTGTGGAAGCCGACGTCATTGGTACACGGTTTGGTTTCTTAGAAATAAAAAAATTTCTTCTATTTCTTTTAGTATGTAACATAAAAGTAAGCATTTATCATCTTTACAGTAACAAATTTCTATGAACCAAAAATATAGTGTAAAATTAGATAAGTTGAGTACCGGCTTATATGCGGGTTTTTGCAAAAACTGGTAATTCTAAAGCAATTTTAGATGGTCGGCTTATATGCGAGATCGGCTTATATGCGAGTATATACGGTAACTTTTTCTCCAACAAGGATAGAGCATTGCCCGATTTAAAAGCTAATCTTGTGTACAAATACACCTGTGATCACTGCGACAAGTGTTACGTGGGCAGCTCTATCCGTCATTTTATTACTAGAATCAATGAACATTTGAAAGCTTATCCAACCCCTACAGAAATCAGCATGCACATTCATTCGCCAAAGAAAGAGAACTTCAAAATCGTTGCATGTACTGAATACCCTAGATTTCTGGAATCGATTTTAATTAAGAAGTCTGACTTCAACACTCTCATGAATGAAAGGGCAAGCTCCGTCAACATATTACTAGATTTATAATTTATTGTTCTGATTGATTGTAACCGCTATCTATCTTCTTTGCAAGTGACTTCATAGCTAGTGATTTTATATTTCAAGACTCTCCCCTATCCACTTTGTTTAGTTTCACCTGATGATGGCAAGGAATTGCTGAAACATGTTGTGCTCACGTCAACAGATTGTTTTTGATTACAATATCTCTGGGCTATTCACGAATATATACATATATATATATATATATATATATATATATATATATATATATATATATACATAAGAGAAATAGCCAATTCTTTCTGAATTAATACTAATTCCTTCTTTTGTCTTTGAATTTCGTATTCCACTAAATCCGACCGAAATTCTTCAGTAAAGTTTTTGTTGTTCAAGTTCTTATCATGTAGTTTTATGTTCGCATATTTTGGTAATAAGCCATTTTCTTTGCAAATGTTGCCGTAGTTATATACTGTAGTAGTATGATATCAAAACTTAATTTTATGCATTTGTGAAAAGATCTTTCGGTTTTTCTGTATTGACTTTTTTCTTCTGGTGCTAGTGTTCGCAAGATAATAAAAGAATACCATTTTATAGCATAGTAGTTTGTATTGTTACGCGACGTTTCGGACGGTAACGACCGGTCAATTTTCAAGCTTGAGACATCAAGATATATCTTGCTTTCCTTAATTATAGCACATTAAGGTGCCGAGTCAGTCCTTTGTCTCTGATATTTAGAGAAGAGCATCTTTCCTTTATAAGAATTGCCTCGGCGATCTGAAGACTATTTGTGTCTGGGAATCGTGTCAATATTTCCATTCGATCAATTATTCCTTTTGGTTTGATGTTATGTTGCTCAATTGAATGATTTTTTATGGATCCATTGTTTTCGTGTTGTTTGCTTCTTACTTTCATTTCATTTGTTGTATAACCTATATATTGAGCTCTGTTACAAGAACTCTCTTGGCAAGTGTATTGGTATGCAATATTATGATCAGAACTCCACTTGTCCTCCTTTGTTTTTATTGCGTTGGTCAGTTTAATGTTTTTGTAATATATTCTCAAATTAATTCGACAATTTTCAATCTTAGATTCGGTACTATCACTTACAATTTTGATCAAACGCTTTTCTTCAATTTGATAATTCGACGTCATTTGACCTTTGTAATAAAATGTGATTTTACTCTTATCATCTTGTTCGCTCTTTTTGTTGTTAAGATATGTATTCATAATTGAATTCAACTCTTTGTCAAAATAGATGATTGGATAATTGCTGTTTGCTAAAATCCGCTTGATTTTCTCAATTTCTTGATGAAAAGCTTGCCAAGTTGAGCAAATACGGAGCGCCCGGTGAATGTAGCTCTTGATTACTGAAATCTTGTATCTATGAGCAGTAAAGGAAGTAAAGTCCAAGCAATAGTTTGCAGCCGTCGATTTACGATAAATAGAGAAACTTAGCGAGGTGTTGCGTGTGATTAAGACATCAAGAAAGGCAATTGAGTTATTTTCTTCAAACTCATAAGTAAAGTCCAAAACAGAGTTTGACTTGAATTTCTCAATAATCTGAATCAAATGAGCCTTATCCTTAACAATGACAAAGGTGTCATCAACATACCGATAATAAGCGATAGGTTGTTCTTCTTCTTTAATTGACTGGAAGACCTCATTTTCTAAGTTAGACATGTAGAAGTTTGCATACGTAGGACCAACAGGTGATCCCATGGAAACACCATCAACCTGACGATAAAAGTTTCCCATCCAAGTGAAAGGTGTCTGGGTAGTACAAATTTCCAGAAGCTTTTCTAATGTATTTCTTGGTATTTGTGGTGGAGGAGTATTTGGATTATTATAAGCGTTCTCCAAAGTGATTTGGAGATGAAAGATTTTGATGATTGATTGATTATGTAATGAAAGCAAACTCGCATGACAACGTAGAGAATCATTTGATGGTTTCTATCGGTGTGGTAAGCTTATTACCAATTTTCCAGTTTATGAGACGACACAAATCATTTTGGAGAACGCTTATAATAATCCAAATATTCCTCCACCACAAACACCAAGAAATACATTAGAAAAGCTTCTGGAAATTTGACTATTTGACAAAGACTTGAATTCAATTATGAATACATATCTTAACAACAAAAAGAGCGAACAAGATGATAAGAGTAAAATCACATTTTATTACAAAGGTCAAATGACGTCGAATTATCAAATTGAAGAAAAGCGTTTGATCAAAATTGTAAGTGATAGTACCGAATCTAAGATTGAAAATTGTCGAATTAATTTGAGAATATATTACAAAAACATTAAACTGACCAACGCAATAAAAACAAAGGAGGACAAGTGGAGTTCTGATCATAATATTGCATACCAATACACTTGCCAAGAGAGTTCTTGTAACAGAGCTCAATATATAGGTTATACAACAAATGAAATGAAAGTAAGAAGCAAACAACACGAAAACAATGGATCCATAAAAAATCATTCAATTGAGCAACATAACATCAAACCAAAAGGAATAATTGATCGAATGGAAATATTGACACGATTCCCAGACACAAATAGTCTTCAGATCGCCGAGGCAATTCTTATAAAGGAAAGATGCTCTTCTCTAAATATCAGAGACAAAGGACTGACTCGGCACCTTAATGTGCTATAATTAAGGAAAGCAAGATATATCTTGATGTCTCAAGCTTGAAAATTGACCGGTCGTTACCGTCCGAAACGTCGCGTAACAATACAAATTACTATGCTATAAAATGGTATTCTTTTATTATCTTGCGAACACTAGCACCAGAAGAAAAAAGTCAATACAGAAAAACCGAAAGATCTTTTCACAAATGCATAAAATTAAGTTTTGATATCATACTACTACAGTATATAACTACGGCAACATTTGCAAAGAAAATGACTTATTACCAAAATATGCGAACATAAAACTACAGATTGTTTCATAAAAAATGGATCACCCTTAAACATCGCCTTAACTTAAACTTTGTCTAACTCCGCCAAACTTGAACGAATTTCTCTGAAATTTGGAAGATATGTCAGTTGTGCTTACTAATATCATTGTTGGAAATTTCAAGCATGAATATTGAGTTGTTTTCCTGTTATAGATAAAGAAAGTAGTAGATAATTTGATCTTCATTTAGCAATGTTACACAAAATCATACGTCACTCTTATAAAATTACATTTGTTTCCTTTGTTATGTAATATGTTGTTCTACAAGCCAAAAGCTATCAAGCAAAACAAAAATAAAGAAAATCGGTCAATCAGAGCCAGTATAGCACCATTATTCATCAACAATAATGTAACTGCTACATGTGATTAACTGGACTTCATGTTCCATAGCTTCCTGACTTCGTTGCGGTGGTGTTGGCAGCACTCCTGATTGCTTTCAGCTAGAAATCTATCTCTTACCGGTTGAAAACAATACAAAGCACAAATGAACAATAACGAGATCGCATTCACAAAAGGAAAAGTGTCAGCCTTGCTAGAACTAGGGTTTTCTTTGCGAGCTGCAAGCAAACGACTAAATGTCCCTTACACAAATGTGCATCGATGGCATAATGATGATTTTCGACTCTGTCGTAAAGAGGGCTCTGGCCGTCCACGCAAAACATCCAAACATAGAGACCGCCTAATTTTGAGATTTGTTAGAGTTGATCCAAGTCTCTCGTTAACTGAGATGGCTGCACTAGACTCGTCTATTTCTAAGTCCACTATTCGTAGAAGACTTATTGAGTCGAATTTCAAGAGCTGTAAAAGGCCCTCTCAGATCGAATTATCAGATCAGCATACAAAAAGACGTCTCAGATGGGCAATGAGTCATTGTCACTGGCGAAATCAATGGGATCGGGTTGTCTGGTCTGATGAGGCATCAGTCCGTCTGAAGAATAGTGATGGTCGGTTGAGATTATGGATAAAATCTGATCAGGAAATTCCGAGACATTTACATCATCCCCGGGTACAAGGTGGTGCGACTCTACTGATTTGGGCTGGCATTTGGACCAATGGCCGCTCTGAACTTCACATACAGCAAGCAACCATGAATTCTGAACGCTATGTGAATGTTTTACGAATGAACATTGGCCAAATGACAGATCAACTTGGTGATCCATCGACTTGGTTATTTATGGATGATAATGCTACGTGTCACAGGAGTAGTAGAGTCAACTTATGCAAGTCTCAATTAGGGCTTAGGACATTATCTTGGCCAGCTCGTTCTTCTGATCTGAATCCCATAGAAAATGTATGGAGTATTCTAAAACGTAACGTTCGTCGTTCACAGCTACCTACAGATGGCGTATCACAACTTACGTCACTGTTAAAAAGAGAGTGGAGAAAGTTAGATCAGTCAAAAATCAACGATATCATCGAATCAATGCCAAGACGAATTGTCATTGACAATAAGGGTAGGACCACAAAATATTAGCTTCTTAAGAACCGTTACTGTATCATAGCTTATCAGATTATATAAGGACATTTAAATATATTAGGGACATGAAATAACATGAAAAATGCTTTCTGTATCATGTTTATGTTTTATTTAGTCAAATTTTAGGATGATCCACTTTTTATGAAACGGACTGTACATGATAAGAACTTGAACAACAAAAACTTTACTGAACAATTTCGGTCGGATTTAGTGGAATACGAAATTCAAAGACAAAAGAAGGAATATATATATATGTAATCCGCTCGTAATACGTAATACGTAATACGTATATACGTAATCGTATATACGTAATCCGCTCGTAATGATGTCATGTTTAGCGCAATAGCTATGTAGTTCAACGCTCTCTGTATTTTGTGACGTATTTTATTTGAGATTTTAGTTAATGAAAATGTTTCTGTTGAAGCAAACTTGTAGATATAAATTTTATTGTGGATTTTATTGAATTCTTTGTTGTACCGCTGAAGATGAGGCAATAAACTAGCCTTGAAACTAGTCCGGAAAAAGTGTTTTTCTTTTCACAATGACAATATATATATATATATATATATATATATATATATATATATATATATATCTGTATATATGTACATGTATATATATATATATATATATATCTGTATATATGTACATGTATATGTATATATATATATATATATATATATATATATATATATATATATATATATATATATATATATATATATATATATATACATGTACATATATACAGATATATATATACAAAAAAAATAGAAAAATATATATACATATATTTTTGAGAAGCTTGTGTTCAGATTATATAGAAATAAAATAAAACTATCAATTCACAACATGTCTCTGCATCTATTCTAATGCCTTCATTAGGTGCTAACAGAATTAGCATAAAATCAAGCTTTTATATGACAAGATGATAATGAGTAAAATTTACAAGCGAGCATGGAATGATATGACAACAAGACAATTAACAATAAAATCAGATGATGAAATGACAAATTTACAGAGACTGATATGTACATTGATGACGTGACCAAACGAACTATTTACAAATTCAATGCCAGTGGATTAGAACCTCCTCGATCGTTCATGAATACATCAATACTGGTACTCTTAATAAGAATTGATTCCATAGACAAGGGTTTTTATTAAACGTAGGGATTATCGTAAAACCGTCATTCTTTGGTAGATGGACGTGCATACTGATCTCTGTCGGAGTAGGATACGCTTTGAAATGTTCATTAATGCGAGTAATGAAATGACGAATGGAACTGCCAATGTAGCATTTATACAAAAAATTCAAAACGAGGAATTTCATCACTGGCCACGCTGCCTCTTTTAGTGACTATGGCAGAACAACTGAAACAACGAAATGGTAGAGTTTACAGATCACGAATTGAATGTCTCTCACAATGTCACGCCGTATAATAAAATGCTAAGGGAACGAAATGAAAAGTATATAGTTTTCTTCGGCACATCCATCGTGCAGGATCTTCGGCACATCCATCCATTCTGCAGGAGTATCTTAGTCAGATATGCCTGCTCAGACGGTAAAAATTGAGCTGAGCAGAATGGGTATCCGGAATGGTTTATCCAGAAACATTCCCGTTTAACGAACAAGGAGCAGTCGATGGTTGTGCCGAAGAAACCTATATATACTTTTCATTACCTTATATAAATGAAAATGTTGTTCAAGAAGCGAAGCGGATCGTAAAAGCAGTTGAGAGAGCTTATTTTCACGTCAGAGCTGTGCCCTGGTTTCGTACAAACCGTCTCACCAGCAAAAGTGTGAAGGCCTCGTCAAAATTTTATCTTTGTTGGGAAAATTGAGATGTTTTCAGGGTTGTAAAAATAACTCCAGGTAGAAAAGTCCCAGGTAGAAATTTATTCATGTCTCTGATGTGACGATTTAGATTGCTTTCTTTGTCAGCAATGAAAGGGAAACTCCAATTCGCGGTTGTTATATCGCTTTTATTTTCATTTTTGTCGCTTGAACTTCGATCTCTGTAATCTTCTTCGACTTTTGCCTGCACGCTATCAATGACTCCGTCGGAGAACCCGTTCTCCCGATGACTAAAACGGAAGATCTCCACGGACTCATGATAACACTCAGGAGAAGAAGATATGGCACGGTAAAACAAGGATTTCATGGCTGTCAAGCGATAGTGCTTTGGAGCGTAAGCGCAATTGGGAGTATATACTCCAGTATTCGTCTCTTTCAAATACCAAACTGCATCAAAAGAATTGTCATTCCGAATGATCTTGGTGTCCAGAAGATGAATAGAATATTCGTACATGCCATCTTTAAAAGATGGCGAAGAGCATCTTTTCTAACTGGAATGTCATCATCGCTCAGTAAAGTCAAAATATGGTCAATGGTGTCATCGATCGGGACATTCGTATAAAGATTCTTGACATCAAAGCTCACCATTCTGCAGTCTCCAGAGTTCTGTGTCTTAATAAGATCGACGAACTCAAATGTGTCTTTGATGCCGTAATCTTTAGGAATGAATGGTTTCAAGATATTGTCAAGCCATTTGGCTAGGCGAGAAGGATAAGCGTTGATCATCGATAGCATAGGGTAATATGGCGGGTCATTTCGATCTTTATGAACTTTCGGCAAGCCGTGTAAGCGAGCTGGCAGCGAACGGCATATGTATATACGAGTATATATATATATAATATATATATATATATATATATATATATATATATATATATAAATAATGAAAGTAGATAAGGCCAATAAGAAAGATTTCTGATGATATTTCGATTGACTCTTTATCAAATCAGATGGAAAAGAAATACTTTTCTCAATGACCAAAGTGTAAACTATGAAATTAAATGGAAAGTTGTACATCATAGCAAGCCCTATTCCTGTGGTGATCGGTATTGCAATCTTTGTCTCTCAGAGAAATATTTTGTGGCCACTTCAAAAGAAAGGAATCTCCTCAATAAGAAAAATGAAATCGTCTCAAAGTGTAGACATCGAAGAAAATTTTTATTATCAAGCCTCAAGCCACAGTCTACATCTATACCTTGAACATTTGAATTTCATAGTGTATTTTCAGTTTTTCTGTAGAAATTTCTTCTTGTTTACTGCGGTCTGATGATAGTAACATGCAGTGAACTTGATCTAACTTTCTTGAATTTATATATATATATATATATATATATATATTGACAATGATGTATTTCCATTTTAAGTAGTCAAAGTGATCAATGCTTAAGAAAAACAGAGCGTGATATAAATAAATAAGCAAACGAAGTTGGATTACTTGTTTATTGGCATAACTGCAAGTTTCACGGAAATGCAATCATTATCGATCGTCAAACAGCAATAAAAGGGTTCTGAAATAGTCTACAAATAATTTTCAACAACCATTTTGACACAGACACACAAAATGTAGTGCACCTGATCCTGATAAGCAACACAATTTTTTCATTGCGTGTCACTTAGTGATTCGGAGACCATGTCAGTCGGTGATATTGATTGAAAGGCAAATCCACAATCTGCAGATGGAAAAGGTCAATTTATTTTAATATTTTTTTTGTTTTTTGATGATTTTATTTTTGATGAAAAAAATATGTTAGTATTTGTTCTATCCTTTCTCTTTACAAGTCTGATAATGTGATAAGCCTAATTAATTCTGATGTTAAGGATATAAACATAAGTCCGAATGACTTTCTCTGCATTTTTTGCAATTGGAAATGATTGTGCAATCTTATTAGAAATAATTTTTAAAATTTCAAAAATTACATAAATTTCATTTCCTTGAAAATCATTAATTGATTTATCAACGCAGTAGCAAGAAATCTTAGCTCTGAAATGCATGTAATTCAATAGAATACTGGAAACACATGTTTTTCGGTGTCTTCGTCATTTAATGGAGATAGGAGAATACGATGCTTTAACACAGGTCACTAGAGAATTTGATGCCTTAGACACAGTTCATCACATTTTCATCTATCCATGGTCTCTGGCGTGTTCGTTACATTTTTAATTTGCATCAGGAAATAATTAAATGATTTTCTTGTCTGGCACGTCTGACAATTTAATACACTCAACATTGGGTGGATGGATTTTTCGAATGCATGTCAATCTCAATCGGTCATAGAGAAGACAGCACATGTTCGGTCCATGAATTCTGATGCTATTACTAGCATATGTTGAAATATTTATTTGCTAGATTGGAATCAGATTTATTGAAAGTGCGCTGTGAATATTCCCATCAGTTTCAAATAAAATTCAAGGCGACACATTTTGATCAATTTTGATATGAAAATATCATCGTCTGTTTTCAAAATAAGAGAATGGATTTTAGTCATAAAAAACAGCAATTTATTGTGATGAAATATTGTTGAATGCTTTTCACTTTCCAGAATTGCTTTTTCCATAATAAATTCATCAAATTTCAATTGAATAAATAAAGTCACCATCATGCCCGTAATACATACCTCGAACAACAGCTACTTGTTTAATCGGCAAGCGCGGCATTTGCAAACTGTTGGCATTAAAGTTGCTGTCCAATAACATTTTGGCAATTAGTTCTAGCATACAATGCAAGGGTCCGGTTCATCAGTAACTACTAAGTCATCAATTTTTTTCATTCCTCAAGCACGTCAACAACACTTGCGCAAGCACAGCGACGCTGTAAGTGCAATTTATTTCAAATCTATGAGTATGATTATGTATCTCAAAACACAGCACAGCTATAAACTGCAACGATATAGAAACGGAAGAAATGAAAAATTAAACGAATGACTTAATGGAAATTCCGAGAAGAAAATAGTTTGATAAAAATTCAGAGCGTAGAGATAGAATCTTGAAGATTCTAAGATCTTGAGATACATTCCCTAACTAGGAGCAGGATAAATAATACAAATGGCGAAGCCAAAACGTTAAGAGAAGGGAAAATCAAAACCAAACACTTTGAACAAAATAAAAATGCTATACTTTTAAAATCTAAAGACGAAATGCGAACCTGAAACCAGCGAAGATTCAGGATTTTCAAGGTTTATTTATTTTCACTACATCTGAGATGCATGTGACACACAACACACACAAGATCCAAGCGATAACACGAAAAAAGAAAAAGTCAGTAAAAGTCATATAAGTTATGTGGTGTAAATTGAGGTCTGAATACCGGACTGCTTCTGTAAATGTGACGTTAAAAAGTCAATGATGAACAGACTTTTGCATTTTACTTAGCATAACGTCTCAGGCACTTTGCTCCCATAACACTATTTTTTCCGAGCAAACCACTCTGAACACATGGCTGCACAAAAACATTGTGGTGAGTATTCTCACTTAATATGAAGAATTCATCGAACACCAATGGTGCAAAACCAACACTAAACTAATTTTAATGAATTCTTCTCTGTGATGGTTTGCATTCAGCTCAATCTTCGTTTTAGCGATAGCTTGCATAACACGAAAAAGAGTCAAGAAAATAAAAATACAATGTTTAATCGGTGTATTCGTGCTGTCGCGAGAGATTTGAAAAAAGCCAGTTTGCGTACTAATTTCCAAATCTGACAGCATCATACACGTATATGTTTGAACAAGTCTCCATCTCATTCTACTGCTAGTGTAATGCTTAAGGCGATTTATACCACCAGATAATTTCCACGCCACTTTCCTTGAGATTTCTGTCACTTGGTTATCAAACTTGAATTCAGAATCTATCATCACACCGGGTGAGTCAAAAGTCTTTGCCAACTGAGAAAGAACGTCCTAATTCAGTGAAAAACGCTTATATTATGTAAATTCATTTGCAGACAGGACTATTTCATGCCATTACAAAAGTCAGAATTCGAAAAGTCCTCCATCAATGTCAATAAAAGCCCGACACCATTTTCCCATTGTACATAGAATCCAGTGTACAGATTTTAATGTTATTTATGCAATCATTTGTAAAAATTGTAAAAACTCCTATGTTGGTCAAACTTCAAGATGTTTACGCAAGCGCATTTGTGAGCACATAGCGAATATTAAGTCAAGTCGGGATATTTCTGCAGCAAAACATTTTAATTCTTTTTGTAATTTGTCCCATTTTACTTACTTTGGAGTTTAACATTGTCCGAGCCCTGAAAAGAGATTGTCAAAAGAAAATGCGTGAATAAAGCGTATGTGTTCACTTCCTCCAAATGGCTTAAACCAAGAGTTGAACAAATATAGTAAGCTCCGTTTCATTGTTCTGTATAGCAATTGTAGCAATCGAATTTTATAGCAATTGAATTGAGAAAGCTGTCTTAATGATTGTAAGTAGTCCACCTTCTTTCTTCATTCATAAAAAAATATAATAATCATATAATTAATTAAACTTAGTAAATGTGAATTATTTTCGTAGAGTTTTAGAATCATTGGATTTCTAATACCTCGAAACGTCAATCATCATTTATAATAGAATAATAAATGTATATGTATGTTCATTCATGTATTACTGATGCACTATCTTTAATTCAATTATTGAAAATTATGAAATGAAAATTATACATATTACTCTGAAAAGGATGGTCATAATATACTGAAATAATAGTGTAGGTAACTCGCCTTGATTCTATAGAGAGAAACCAGCATGTCGGAGGATCCCCTCCTTCCATGTATGTATTGTAATTGACGAACCATGTCAGGTTGACCATCCGCCGAAACGGCCAGATCTCATCGGAAAATTTTGTGTTGAAGCGAGACCACGGAATACCAATGTATCATTGTTAACACACAAATCACGCATCACATCACAACTTGCACGGAATTGCGACTCGATGCCTTCAACTCCCTTTTCTTTTTTGATTTCAAATTTTTATCAGCAGCGTGAAGTTATTATTTGATCTAATGGTATTAATGGTCCTGATTGAAGTAGTGAAAAGTGACATCACCTGACAATCAGTAAATGAAAAATCAATTTTTTTTAATTCCATATTCTTGGAATATTTACAGTTTTCAAATAAAGCGCAAATTAAATTACTTTTTTCATTTTGGTTGAAGTTTGACCTTTTTACATCTCTAGATCGTACACAAGACCAGAGGCACACCTCCAGCTCTAGTCCCCTATTTAATACCCCATTTTTTAGTTTTTTTTTCGGCAGATACTGCTTCAGAGATGTTTTCACTTTGGTTGGGATCATTGTTTCCATCTAATGCTTGTGTTCTTCTTCTCTCCAGATTACGAATTTCGAAAACGACCGAATCTGAATAAGTGGACTTTATTTGTAAAAAATCTTTAAGAGGGCATATGTCGGCAATGCTCGGTATTCTCGTTGCCGCTGCCCCAATATGCATATACTGAGGCATCTTAAGGACCACTTTTTTTTAAGGATCCCCCAATATACTGTTGTACTTCACCACGTTGACATATGAAAAGGATGTGTGTTGTTAGGGGGGGGGGTCAGCGGAATTCTGATGATTCATCCCCCCCCATTCATTGTCTGTTCTTTATTGTCCTCAGATAAAACTGGACCAGTCAATGATCCTCTGCCTTTGAAAGAGTTGAACAAAGATATACTCCCTGCTGTATATCGAAGCTTCCGACGAGTACGTAGCGTCTCTCTCCTGAAAAGCAAATGCGTAATACATAATTATACATTCGACGAATAATAATATGAAATAAATGCATATGATTATGTAATAGAGAAGTAAAAAGACATACTACACAATATAATTTTTGGGAATTAAGGGCATTGTCCATCTCCCAATGACAGTCGGTAAGTTGTTAGAATGTATCCCACATGCATTCTATGGTCTATAGATGGTTTATTTCTAAACTGTTGACCTGCATAAAGTCGTTGTCAATAATGGTATATTTCAATAATTGAAAATGGTTTACCTTGTCACAGAATACGATTGCCTTGCGAAAATTGCCTTGTCAGCGTGCAGACAAAGTCTTTATGGAAGGACGCTGTGCAGGAAAGGGTTAAATAAAAGCGAAACCGATCTTCCACATTACCATTCTGTTCTCTGTAACTGTATTTCGGATAGTCGGTGTGAGGGTCTGTATAGATATAACATACCTATACATATATATTTATATACATACATATAGAGAGAGAAATGTTTCTGCCCGTGAAAAATCAATACAACAATTTAGCACTCTAGCGCTTTCAATATATCATCAGGTGCATAATTAAGCATTTGAGGACATATTGAAAGCGCTTGTGCTAAATTTCTGATTTGATTTTTTTCGGGTAGAAACATTTCTCTATTTACTTCACCAAACACTGTGACATTCAAGTTTTTATGTATATAGCCTATATATATATATATATATATATATATATATATATATATATATATATATATATAGTACATGTTCATGTTCAACAAAAGACGCACTATGAATGCAACATAATCATTGACCGAAGGAATGTTTGGAAGCCACAATCCAAGCCAAGGAATGCGTCTTAATGGAAAAAAAGAAATACAATCGTGACGTTTCGGACAACCAACTGTGTCCCTTGTCAAGTGAAAAGGAGTTGGCTATTCGTCCTTGACACGGGTGTCCCTCCCTTAACAAGGGACACAATTGATTCTCCGAAAAGTCGTGACATGTATTTCATTTTTTCACTTCAATACCTTTGTTTCAAAAATATTGTAATGTGAATCAAAATTTTTTAATGTAGGCACGCTGTCGTTTGTGTTTTCGACAATTTCAACTGATGCATCATACAGTAGATTTCAGGAATCTGATGACGTAAGTGCTTCACACCGTCAATGCGACATCTCCATCCTGCTTCATTAAGTAGTATCACAGACTGTGAACATGATTCTTGAACACAGATCAGCTTTGAATGAAGAAAACATAAAGGCGGGCGCTGGAATATATGCCGAAGAAAGATATAGCAGCTTCTTTACAGATTTTTGCAGCAGCGCTGAGCATAAGATTGAAGCTATTGCATGCACAATGGACATAGGCCCGAAAGTTTAGTTGTAAAAGGCGGGCTTGTACACCTGCATTGCAGCTCTCCCAATTTCTCAAGATAGAAGTCTACCATGCAAATACTTTTTTTCTTCTGCTCACTGAAGTTTTATTGCAGATAAGAAAATTAAAATAAAAACAAGTAACTACTAAAAACACCCGACGCTTCGTCTCACAGAGACATACTCATGAGTAGCTGGTGAACACCCATTGATACAATTCTGTACACCTACTGTACAATTCTCGAGCGAGGGACCCGAAGAGGGGCAAGGCCCAAGTTGACCGCCTCGCTCGCCTTCCCCTAAGGCCAGCCCTGACCACTGGGATAAATAGTCAACTCTCATAGTGACCGATTGGTCTGTTGATGCTGACCGAAAAATTTTGTATATTACATCAATTATATAATCGTTTAACATCAAAATATTCCTGATTCTTTCCAACATCATATAAAACAAGTCAACTCTCAGCACTCAGTTTGAATCAACATGTCGAAATATTTTTACAAAAACTTCAATATTTTACATTAAACTCTGTTTTATTATCATGATAAATATTGAGCGAAAATCTTAATGCTGCGTGGGTAACAAAAATTGTCCTTATCTTTTGAGACTTCGAATAAAACGTGAATCGTAAATAAACCAGACCTGTGCTTTTCCTTCATACATGACAATGAAAAGAATGCCTCATGAACACTAAACTTCCAAGTCTCTTGGGACACATTTATTCAGCTTAAGTAGTTCCATTTTTGTGAGATATAATCCAAGGGAAACCATTTACTGTCCACGTTTAACTCGATGCATACAACTATACAAAGATATAAATTATAATCCATCTTCAACATTATTGCTTAAGCAGACATTACAAGGCTTATACCCGTGAGATGATGAGAGTTAAGCATTTGTTCTGCAATGAATTCATCATTATAATCCATAAAAGTGTTGTTGTTGTAGAATGTTTAGCGGAGAAATCTATTCAACCGTTATAAATACAAAGCAATCGTAAAAATCCATGCGGCTCAAATAATGAAAAAATAGATGTTTGATGCGATAGGCCTATCAGATGACGGCATAGATTGGACACCTGCAGCTAGTTGAATTTCTACTGTTTCTGCTATTTTTGCTGAATTTCTGTTGTTGTTGTTCCCTATCCAGCAAGTGGTTGATTAGTCTACGTCAAAAAAGCTATATGATTAATGTAGTTTAGGCCTGCTCACACCGAGTTCAAAAACAACAAGTATATCTCACTCACTATTCGGCATACTTTCCACAAACTATCTTGTTGCACGTGTCACAACGAATACAGGATGTTTCACACTTTGAGAATGACCATTATTTCCGTTTTTTCCTTCAGATTTCCTCGTAAGCATATGTTGGGTTTATTGCCTTTCGATGCTAGGCTTTATTCTGCATAACGAGCGTACTAAATCCAAATGCATTGTCTTCGTGAGATCATGATACTTGTAGCTCCTTTGCGCATTCAGCATGAGTTCAGAGCAGCATTTTCCAGAAGATCAGAACAAAGCCACTTGGCCATCTTCGAGTTGCTGCCTTGCAACAATACAATTGCAAAATATGCTATCCATGGCGTACACCCAATTTGTTTTGATTGTAAAATTTTACAATCTCTGGCTTTCTTTAAGCTTCAGAGTCTGCGATAGCAGAAGCATGAAAGCTGGGTAAAAGAATGACATTCTTTTTCGGTTTGCATTGATAGGAGACGCTCATGTTTCGTCCTCGCTGAAATGGCTGTACATTGCTTCTCATATGAGCCGGGGATTGAGCCTCATCGTTTTGACTCATCGCGTTGACACCCATCGTCCCACTGTACAATTGTCTTGTCGCAACTGTTGAGTCCCACGTTTTAATTGAAAGTGATCTGATTAGCAACGCAAATCGGGGAAACTGATAGAATTGCTTTCCATAGACTGATAGATTGGGCAGTGACTGACATTACATGAAGAAGTGCCAAAGCTACTTGCTTTTAACAATCATTCAATTTATCTATAGCAATTTTCTATGCAGTTTCTTCAGATCACTTGGCCTTATTTCTCTCCCCTACTGGGATGCCGATAAGTGAGATTGAGACTAGGAGTAGGCCAATAATAGGCCATATAGTGGCCGCGCACGATTATATTGCTGGTGGAATCAAAGCGCCTCGACTGTTTGGAACTTTGTACAGTGTATATTTTATTCCTTACATCGTTCATTACCTTGAAAACTGAAAAACACACATGTACATTATTACTGGTCACATTCATTTCACACAAAATCTGGAGTGACTTAGCATTCACTCTACCAGCAATCCTAAAACAATTCCCGCAATTGACCAAACTCCGGGATACTCCATGTTGCTGATGATTATAGTTCTAGTTTAATTTAGAGTAATCTAACTAAAGGCACTCAATCTAAGACCTGCAAGTGCGTTTTTCGATCATCACAGAATTTCACAGGAGCTGGTTGGTAGATTGCATATGAGTTAACACATCGACAATTTTGATTTTGTCACTTTATACTTTCATGCTAAGTAATCTAGGGCTTACATGTAGCTAGGTCTATTTGCGATCTTCGTGCAGATTGATTTAGGCTACAAGACATAATAAATTGTATAGTTATTACCATCAAGAACGATGTATGATTACGAATAGCATACATGTATTTATGAATATGTTTATAACAATCAGCAAAATAACCATTACAGTACAATAGCACATCAAAGTGAGAACCGCTATGAGAATTCTAACAAATTAATTTAGATTTTTAGAAATTTTTGTTATGATTCTAACAAATCCAATTCAATACCCAAGTATAGTCTCACATATCAAACTGAAATGTACTATAAAAACCTAGCAAAACAGATAAAATTTTAACAAAATTATCATCTAGTTTTTGATACAAAACATGTAGCGGTATACAAAACAGATAATATAATCTAGAAAAATTTGTGTGGAAGCAAAATGAGAATGTCATTGCACTTACTGTGAAAATATACATGTAAATCTCTTGTTCGATAAGAAGCTGATCACAGCCTTTATCAAGAAATCAGCTCTGAAGAATTCTGAAATTAGGCCAATAAAATCATAATTTCAATTCCCGGGATCACGCACCCTCTAATCCCGGGATTTCAATCCCGTAAAATGTATGAAAATCCCTACTCATCACGCAGTGCGCTGCGTGGGAAATCCGCAATGAGTATATTCAAGGATTAAAACAAATGAGATAACAATCCTATTGTCTATCCAATGACTGCTATATAGAAAGGCCATTGCAAATGCTTACGTCAAGAAATACAGCTGATACCGACAACACCAGAGGTATGATATAAATGATCACACAGCATAGAAAACTTGCGAATATCATCTTATCGACATAACAGGTTCTATTTCACACGTAAAAAAATACCTTCAACGTTTCCGATTAATTTAAAAGATTATTCGATGATCTTTTAAGATTAATGAAATGATGTAAAAGGCTGAAATATTAAAGTCAGTAGTAAAAGTACAAAAAGCATCTCAAAATCACGTTTTTAAACCCTCATCGCGACTAAGAGATTATATAAATTGACAGAATGCATACATTTTTGAAAATCATTCATCAAAACGGGCAATTTTACAATGAAAGAATAATGCAATCATAAAAATATGAGTACTGAAGGTAAGAACGATCTATGTCGTTTTGTTTTGCAAGATTTGTAGTTGTGGGTGCTCGTAGTCTCTTCGAATATTCACTTGATGGCATCTGAGGAATCGGGATGGTGGAGGGACGATTTCAAAACAAGAAAATTCGACTACACAGCTGTAGGACGCCTGGTGTAAACTGCAGAAACTCGAAATTTCTATTTTCCCGTCTAATTCTTCATGTACGTGTAATTTAAGCTGGAAATGCCTATAATTATGATATGCCTAATGCCTCATTTCTGATCATTCACAAGCAGATTTAAGTAATTGACGACTTTAGGCAACTTTTTCATTGTACAAACTTTATCTGCGGCCGATATCATCTTTGGAATCAGGAGCAATCAAAAATTGCATTACAATTAGTAGTTGCAAATGACTGGCCGCAATAGATTGATTGCTGCCATCGAAAATTACAATTATTGATTGAGTTGTAATTGAGAAGGTATGTCGTTGACTCACCATCGTAGGACAAGCATTTCACTGTCAGTGATTCGTTTGGATAAAGCTTGCTTAACATATCTTTTCCACAAACAGGCAGCTTTCAGGAACTGATCAAGAACTATATACAGTGTTTAACCAACTTAATATTGTTGCACAGTAATGTCGCAAGAAGTCACAGCCCAGCGTGTTATAATTCACTTGCAACCACAGTTAAGAGACTGACAAGTATGACAGAGGCATGACAAGTGCAACTTCTTTGCAAGTGTGATGCAGCACATTGAACCGATTTCTATATAATTGCAGAAACTCTACCTCAACAATTCAACAATTAGATGCAAAAATGAATGATTTTCAAACATAGAGGTCTTTTAATTTTGTTCCCTGATGCATAACGAGAAGATGAACATTTCAAAGATTAGAAGATCCGTCTGAACTGCAGAAAAGTTGCGATGTCAAAAGAGAAAACATATATTAAAGACGTGCTCCAGTTGATAATTTTAAGTAATAGAAATCCATAATTCTCTCCATTATAGCAATAGCAACTGAAAGTTAATCATGAAGCCAGTGGCGGCTCGTGACATTTGGTCCAGGTGAGGCATAAGCATGAAATTTTTACATAATCAAAAATCTAGTCTAAAAGGATCTTATTTTGTAAATGAAAAGCAAAGAATATGTTAGCAATATGCTATCTATACATGTGTAAGTCTATGTCACTGCATTTAGTTACACGGTTGAAGCAACATTTTGTCTATCATTCAGGCTTTGAATAAAGATTACAGATACATAATGGACTGATCGCTGGTGCTAACCTCACATCACCTCACTCAGTAAAAAGGGAATCATTTTGCATTGACGGTTAACCAATCAGAAGCGTTAGGGCTCCCTCTCGAGTGCCCATTCTGTGACGCATTCATCGCGTGTTAATTCTGTCTATTCGCTCAGATCGTGAAATGAACCACTCTCACGTCATCTCAATCTCGATGCTTGGGCGCGCCCATCAGTCTTGAAAACGATTGATGGATTCTGCTAGCGTCACTGTCACGCAAATGGCATAGATGTACATGAAGTATAGTCAGTGGCGTAGCAGACCACCTCAGATGAGGTAATCTGAGTCCAATGAAAGAACCGGGAAAAGAACGTAGGCCTACATGTAAATTCCAAGTCAATTTTTAGTCCTTTAGGCGCATTGCTCAAAATATATTTTTTATTATTATAATTTAAAGAGCAAAATCAATTTTCATAACAACTCCATTTCCACTTATAGTCATTACCAAAAACAATACAGGTAAATCATAACACTATAACCTGATGTATTTACTTACGATATAACAACTTTACTTGACGATCTTTCATTGAAGCAAACTTGTCGATAATTGTGTCAACGAACGAACACTCTCCTGATAAGTGTTTGAGAAGAGAAGTTTCGATGCTTAAAAATACCAGTTGTTTCATGCGTTCTTGAGTCATGGTGGAACGCAGGTAGGTCTTGATTCGCCGAAGCACACTGAAGGTTCTTTCACATGTCACCGATGTTAGAGCAATTGTTTGTGAAGCCATTAATGCTTTAGAGACAAGAGGTAGAGCGTCACACAAATCCAAGGAATGCATTTGTTTAAGAAGGGTAGAAGGATCATTTGCTTCTCCAAGTGCCACTCGCAAATCTGAATCAGTGAATAGAATGTGTAATTCGTTGCGCAACTTCTCTTCTTCTTCTTGAACTAAATCTGGGTGATGTTTCTTCAGTTCATTCACAAGTCGTACAACTTCAAATGCATCAGCTTTCAGTACATCAAATCTCGATGGCTGAAATAGTTTTATCCACTGAAGACTTTCGATGTTTTCAAATCGTTGGTCTAACTGAAAAATTAGTGTATCGATGATTTCGTACATTAATCGCTTAAGTTTATCCTTCTCAAATTGGGATGACGAAGATGATGGCTTAGGCCTACTTGGAGTGTAACCGCTGTCAAGGAGATGTTGCTCGTTGATTTGTGGGACTCTCTTTTCATGATTAAAAAAGTAAGGCTCATATTGCTTCGCTTCCTCGACGAACGTTTGAAAGGAAACTTCAGAGCGTAGTTCACACAAGTTTGCATGATAGTCTGCTACCTTCGAAGATATTTCAGCTGGATCAATCATCACACCTTGAAGTTTCTTTGTCATCATGTCGGATAATGCGAAAACTTTACGAAAAAAGAATAAGAGAAACACATTCTCACAATTTCCCAATTGATATCGCAATCCTTTCGCTTCAGCGCGGGTGTAGCAATCAATTGAGCAAGCAGAGGACTCCGAAGAAATATTTTCTAAAACATTGAAAATTTCACAATACTTAGAAGAAATAGCACAGACAGATTTTCCTCTCGTCAACCAACGCGTAGTTGACGCAAGAGGCAATGGACTGGATAACATAGAAGCACGTTTTGGTGAAGCGCGAAAAAATGTTGTCAAATTTTGCAAAAATTCGAAAAATATTGATACCAACGGAATATTCTTACTGACACTTTGTGCTACTAATGCCCATTTGTGTGCATAACAATGAACGAAGTTTGCTGAGGGCCAAATCTCCTTGATCTTAGTTTGCACTGAATTGTGCTTACCCATCATGTTACTTGCACCGTCGTATGACTGGCCGATCACTGAAGTATTTTTGGTTACACCAACGGACTCAAGACTTTCACATATTACACAGGCAAGATTGTTAGCTGATCTGTCTGCTGACACATTGACAAGTTCAATCAGATGTTCGAAGACCGATCCATTGTGAACAAGTCGGACACTGACAGCCATTTGACTTGTATTTGAAATGTCCGTTGTATCGTCAGCAATTATAGATATAAAAGGAGCACCTTTGATTCGATTCTCGATTTCACCGCGAACCTGATCATACAAACACTTAATCAAGTCGTTTTGAATATCAGGTGATAATCCTGAAAATGGGAGACTGTGATCAGGAGAGACACAATTTTTAATCAGCGGATCAGAACTAAATTCACTGAGGAGCTTAATCAATTCAATGAAATTTCCACGATTTGGACTGTCAGTGCTCTCTGAATGACCTCTAAAAGAAAGGCCTTGGCAAACAAGGAAAAGAGCGGCTTTAATATGATGTCGCATCATTTCTCTGTTCTTCCTCACTTCCTCGTTGTGCATATTTCTCAAAGTTTTGAACTCCTCATTTAACATTTCATCGATCCTTACTTTGCCAATAAGTTTAAGAGAGGTGATCGCGGCCAGATGCGTAGGAGATTTTATATGTCTCTTCACATGATTAGAGAAATTCGCCAAGTCGAGTAATCCTCTCGTCGATGAAAACACTGTCGTTTTTGGTTTAAAGATAAGGCACGGAAAGCAGAAAAGTGTCTTTCTAATGGGGCAACCAGTCAGCCATTCGTATTTTTGATATTGCACACTAAGATTTCACTTTCTCCTTCCTTCAAAGGTGAAAATCGGCTTATCTCTTCCTTTAGTTTTTAGTTCTATTTTCTTTGCGTAGGATAGAGGAGAATTTTGTAAATTTATCAATTCCTCGACAGTTGCCATGAGTATTCTCCGTTATAAGTAGCGATGTAATTGAGTAATAGCGAAGACCGGAGAGGGTGGTTACACTCTGCTAGCAGATATTGATTCTAGAATATCAGACAGCAGACACATGGCAGGAGGGCGACGCAGAGAGAGAGACGTATCATTACAATGTTTGCTGCATCCAGACCAATCAGAGGCGCGCTATTGATAACTCTACTGCTGTACAGGTGTGATTCTGTCGCGAGATAGAATACTCGTATCTCTCCGCCTGTGTTAAAGAAGTTTTGTGAATTGGAAAACGGAAACATCGAACAAGATTATATGACCTTCATGTTAATCAAAATCCTATCATCACATATTTGTAATTTCATTTTCGTTTGTAAATTCCGGTGTATTCTCAGATTATTAGAATACTATAGGCGCTACGCCCCTGAGTATAGTTGAAATTTATGATCAAGAAATGGAGTCTACTACTGATGTTGCTGGTTAGTTAAGTTAGACAACATTTCAATAGGTGGGGCAGTGCCTCACCTGCCCAAATGGACGAGCCGCCACTGCATGAAGCTAGGTACGAAAAGAATAGAAAACGCAGCAGAGACAGAGAACATTCTGGTAAGTTGACAAGAATGCTTCCAACCCAATGACTTTAAATACACTAATAAAACTCAGACTAATATTTAAAGTCATTGTTCCTACCTAAGTCATGGATTTCTATCTGAATGCAGCAATCTGGGGTAGTAATTGAGCGTTATGAGTCTATGACAAACCGACAAACCAACTAGACAATGATATTCTGAGGTGGATAGTTTAGAAACGGTTTCAGAAATTATTGGTCACGCGGTCCGATATCTACGATTCATGCAACCCATACATTGAGGAAGTAATATCAGCTTGGCAGAAAACTGTGGCAACAATTCGGTTACACCGCTCTGTATGTAACCTTTAATTACACTTTCATGATGACCTTCAAAACTCTGCCTTGCTAGATTAAGCCCTGGGCAGGTAACATTATTTGTGTAATAGAAAGCTGAAATATAAACGATGTGTTTCCTGATAGCCTCTATAGCATTTGCTATAGTATAGTTAATACTATTTGCCATAGTCAATACCATAGACGACTATCAAATTGTGCATCTTTTTTACTTGAATGCTTGTTCTGCTGTCTAGGCACGTGTAATCATTCATTTGTAAACTTGAATCAATAATCGATCATCACTATGAATATGGTGCTCGAACTTAAGTCTTTCAGAAAACTTATCAATTTTTACATCCAATTAAGAAAATTGCTATATAGTTCATTTAATGTGTCTGTTCAAATCTTTCTAAATCAATTATAAGCTATTAACTATTAAGCTCTGATCAACCATATATGCAAAGCATATATGCCCAATGCCCATGTATGCCCATGCCTACTTCGTCAAAGTGAAATATCGAATTAAAAAAATCAAAATCAAGAATTAGTCTATTTAAATGGTGGTGATAAGTATTAGTAATAAATTATTGATTGATGACACCAATGAACAGAAATAAATTGATTGCTTCCTGTTGTAATTAAAATCACTAATTTTTGATAGCCGCTGTTTGGAACGCAATGTTTCAATTCCTATTGCAGCGAGGATAGCGTCATTAAAAATATTTTCAATGAACAGCATTTCTTAATATGCGATTAGAGCTGTTATTTTTACAAAAGTGGGAATTTCTTATGTACGGCCAAAATGCAGTCCTAAAATGTCTGGTATGAGTGCAGTAAGTGCAAGCGTTATTACCGCCTCTTCATTCAACAAATTAGTTTTATCCAATATCTGAATTGTAGTGATTATAGAAAATATCTGCGAAAGTCAAAAATTGAGCTGACTCAATTTATTTCGGTCATGATAAAGATTCTATCCAATTCCAGTACACATTATTGTTGATGCTTGAATCGATATTTTCATATTTCTTTTGCTGAATGGAAACATTTGCTTGAAGTTCCGTAGTAGTAACCCCGTGGCAGACGCAAGGACAAAATGTGAAATGCTGAGTCATTCCCCCCCTCTGGCGGGAAGGTGAGGGAGAGGGTCAAGGATGTGTTGGGAGGAATGGGTCCGTGAGGAGGAAACAGGTCCCTCCCTCCCTCCCCCCCTCTGGAAGGAAGGAAGGAGTGTTCGGGTAAGGGATGGGAAGGTGATGTGTTAGGAATAGAGTGTGGAAAGGGTGGATGTTGATGGTTTTGGGATGAGAAAGGCTGGAATTCGGCATGAAGGAGGTCTCGGATGGGAAAACGGAGTGCAGATTCGGACTCTACGTGAAATTCTACATCTGTGGTGTGATTTCCAGCTTAATCGGAGAGAAAAAGTTCTGACCCCCCCCCTCCTACCAAGCTTCCAACTTTGGTTGTAGACATCGTAGAAAGTCGTGCAATAGCTCATTTGAAAGCTAAGAGTGAGAAAAATGCAGTGGAAAGCTCAGTTTGGAATCATTTTCTTGGGTTTAGGGAGGAAAATGGCAGGAAACCGTCAGAGTTGGAAAAGTCAGGTTTTGGAGGTGTTGGGATGAGAAAAGTCGTTTTTCGGGCAGAAGGAGACCTCGGAAGGGAAAATGGAGTGCAAATTCGGACGTTTTGGTCAATGTTGGGTCTAGGAACTTCTTCCCAACTCAATCGGAGAGAAAAAGTTCTGACCCCCCCCTCGGCAGCGACCTTCTAACTTTGGTTGTAGACATCGTAGAAAGTCGCGCAATAGCTCATTTGAAAGCTAAGAGTGACACAAATTCAGTGGAAAACATGGCTTGTTCGTATCTGCCTTCGTTTAGAGGTGAGACGTTATTGAAAATTTGGGACCTTGGCGAAAAACGACAGAGTTAGAATGTTTATGAAAATCGCTCTAGCGGGTGAAGCAAGCCTCGGACGGAAAAAACAGAGACCAGATTTGGCATCAGCGTGTCATGTTGCACCTGAATGTCATTCATGCTATGTCTCCGAAGTGAAAGGAAGAAAGATGACAGAAGCAGTAAAGTTTACGAATGAATTTTGTTCACTACGTTTTCATCGACAAAGTCTTCGTGGTGTGATTAGGGACTACATCATCTCCTTTCATCATGAAAAGGCAGACTTAGAATTTGCTATCGCTAAAGGTTACTTCGGTTTCCAACAGCTCATGGACAGTTTGATGAATAAAGATGTGAAAGGACGATTAGTTGCAGAGATTGAATTTGAGAAAGTGACTGATGAACATGCAGGTGAACGTGTAGTGTTTCATTTTGCATCCTATTCTGCAGAGACGATACATGATCCCAAAGATTTCTATCAGCGACACATGGCAAAAATTGCATCTCAACTAGATTCATTTCATGAGCATGGATCCAACTTGCTCTTATGTCGCATAAAACACATTCATATTCAACTCAATGTGTTAAACTAGATTCGACTACAAGATTTGGGAAAAGCATTCATGAGTCAGACGTCCGCGTGCCTCCTTTTCTCTGCCGCAACGAAGTCAGGGGAGAAACGGAGGTCTCTGATTGGCTCACATAGTGTCAAATGTGGATTCGCAGGAGATTACAAAAGCAGACGTCTCCCCATTTTCTCTTCATTTCATTCTCTTGACTTGGAAAGCGTCCGTGACTTGCTGAAGCCATTCTCCCCTCTCAACTTTGTCTGATCAATCCTGTTTGCAAATTTACAAGTGAGTGTCATGACTGTCTGGCCTAAACCTTACCAGCATTTTAGAAGAGAGACGCAGGAGAGTGTGTGGCCGATGATTGTAAAAGCTTATTTTGTTGAAACATCACCGCCACGGCCTCCACCACCTAGACGCTTTACCTTTAAGTCTTTTAGGGAATTTAAACTCAATTCGGGTCCTAAGCCCAAGACATTTAATTTACTGGACGATGACGAAGACTTAGACTTTGGTGATAAGCTTTAAATCCTGTGAACGCTCCAAAAGGTCCTCTTAAGGGCCACCTCATATGTCACTGCTAAGCTAACAATTTTCTTTTCTCTGATGATCATGAATGTACTTAGTGGTATTCTTTCGTTACAGACTGCCATGGCCATGAATCCTACTCCAACTGCTGCATCACTGAATCCACAACATCTCGAGCTGTGGAATCCGAAAATTGAAAAGGTAATTCACGGCTATCCTACCTACAAACAACAAGTGCGCTACAACGGTGTTCGACTCTATCTTCAAACGCCGGCGGTATACTTACCAAAAGTGGATACGCAAGTAAATCGTTGCGGTCAAAACCTGAGTATCCCTATTGATAATTGGTTGCGACAGCAGCTTGACATTTTAGAAGACGTTGTGAGGCAAAAGGCTCTTATTCCTACTGAACTATTACAGTTGTGGCCAGAAAAGAAAACTTCTTATTATTAACCATTGTATCGCGACACTCGCTGCTATATTTTACAAAGCAAGTATTGTAAAGTCACTTCAGGAGTGACAGTTGAACAATCAGTTGAAACAGAATTGTCATCGTTAGGTGCAGGCTTTTATTCATTTCATATTGAGGTGCCTGCTGTTTATGTGGGACCTCATCAATCTGACGGGAATTTGATTTCTCTCAATTTGCGCATTGCTCAAATTCATCATCAACCTGAGTTAACAGGACTTGATCACATTGAGAAAGTCATTGATTCTTGTGTCAAAGAGTGTCAAGAACCTGTCACTAAACCTAAACGTCGTCGCACATCAAAGAAAGATGGTGCTACCACCAAAGTGAAATCTTAAGTATTGCAATCAGTTAGTATGTAGTGAATGTGGAAAACGCGGTCTTGCACGTTATGTTCAAATAAAACATTGTCATCATGTTGTATGTATCTTTTGTTATGTAAAGGACAGACATCCTTGTAAAGTTCCTGCTCAATGTATTATTTTGTAATGAAGTCTTTTTGATATTGTAGGTTGTCATCTTCATAGACAGTGAGGGAACACCCATGCAGGAATTGAGTGCTATTGCAATGAGAGAAAGTGATCAAACTGTTGTTAGTGTATATCATAGATTTGCCTACTGTCCTCCACACAAAGACGAATGGTCACGACGTCATGTGCATGGACTTGATCCTTCTATTTTGATTCATATTGGATTTGTAAATGAAACGTATTTGATAAGTGATTTCAAACGGTGGCTGTCAGGTTTTCATATTGTCAAAATATTAGGAAATGATTCTGAACGAGAAGCAACAACACTTCAGTTGCACATTGATGATTTATATTTACCATGTTGGGTAGATCGTGTAAGACAAGACTATCATATGCATTGTGATCAAAAGAAGTTTAGAGATGAAATGATTTTTGACATGGCTATATGTTTCGGTGAGAGACATCACCTTTACAGACCATCATCTCATTGTAATACTAGAAATAAAGCTACCTACATTGCAAAACTCTCTTCGCGCTGGCATTGTAGTCTCTATGATGTTTATGAACTGTATCTATATTATTGTCAACAGCATGGGTCTATGTAAAACATGTTTTGGCTCCTTGTGAATGAATGATGATCATTTTATGAAGTGTATTCTGTACTTGTGAATTTTGTCTGGTGTTGAATAAACTTACAGTGGAACATGATTGTTATTTCTGTTTTATTCATAGTGGAAGTCATTGAAGCAATGTGAAATCTATAGTCTCAACGTTTATGATGGCGCATCGTACCTTAAGTAACCAAATGTGTCATTTGACACTTGATAAACAAGGATTCGATGGATTTTTACAGGCTTGGAAACTTACATTTAAAGTAGAGATGAATGATATGAAAGTGGCAGCAACTGAAAGTCTTCCTCTCTTCAAAAGATTAATAGAGAGTTTACAACCTGAAGATGTGAGGGGTAGACTCATTGCCTATATTGAGTTGAAAGATTTGCAAAAGCCACTTCGTTTTGAATTCTATTGCTTAGAATGGACTACTCTTAGTGACCTATCTTATGCACGACATGCGGAGAAAATTATGGAGAAAATGGAAGGGACGATGGAAGGAAATGCATACGTTGTTAAATATATCATGATTCAAATGAATGTGTTTACATCCACGACTTTGTTTGATCGTCGACACATTGTGTAGATGCAATAAAGTTTTCTTTTCACTGAGTATTTTGTAATGGTGTTGAATAAACTTACAGTGGAACATGATTGTTATTTCTGTTTTATTCATAGTGGAAGTCATTGAAGCAATGTGAAATCTATAGTCTCAACGTTTATGATGGCGCATCGTACCTTAAGTAACCAAATGTGTCATTTGACACTTGATAAACAAGGATTCGATGGATTTTTACAAGATTGGAAACTTACATTTAAAATGAAGATGAATGATATGAAAGTAGTGCTCACTGAAAGCCTTCCTCTCTTCAAAAGATTAATAGAGAGTTTACAACCTCAAGATGTAAAGGGTAGACTCGTTGCTTATATAGAGTTGAAAGATTTACAAAAACCACTTCGTTTTGGATCTTATTGCACAGAATGGATTACTCTTAGTGATCAATTTTATGGTCGTCATATGGAGAAAATTATGGAGAGAATAGAGGAGACGTTGGAAGGAAATGCGTACGTTGTTAAACATATCATGATTCAACTGAGTGTGTTTGCATCCACGACTTTGTTTGATGCGCGACACATTGTGTAGATGCAATAAAGGTTTCTTTTCACTGAGTATTTTGTAATGCTGTATAGAGCAACATGAGTCATTGCGCTTTGTGCATTACTATCGAGCTCTTTGTTAGATAAATGAATGCGTCTTTGTTCGAGAAAAGGGGCGTGTCACAACATGAGTCATTGCGCTTTGTGCATTACTATCGGGCTCTTTGTTAGATAAATGAATGCGTCTTTGTTCGCTAAAAGGACGTGTCACTCAAGTCTTTGTAAGAGGGAAGGTTTCCACCCACGCAGTCAAAAGTTCACGTGCGATAACTCTTTGTCACATAACAAAGATAGGGAAAACGAGAAAAGGGAAACGCATGTGATTGGAGCTTGGTCTGCTTATAAAACAGACGACTGAGCGCATGGCAATCATTTCCGTCCTTGCGCTAACCATGCAGTTGCTCGAAGCCATCAACGCCTCTGCTTTCGCACTGGGTACACTGAACTCCCTTACTTTAGCATCGGGTAAAAATGCTTTCAATCAAAAGATAACTCATCATGGAGAAGCCGTAACCATAAAAACTCCAAGTCA